>SMSR01015674.1:53525-87671 GCA_019453355.1 Ceratina japonica | reverse complement strand
TTTATAATCAGAATATTTTATCCCAAATCGATCGACGATACTGATTATCACTGTTTGATATCAGAGTTAGACAATTTCTTAGTTCCTTAATATAATAAATACGTATCTCTTCTTTATAACCAGAATATTTTATCCCAAATCTATCGACGATACCAATTACCACTGTTTATTGTCTATGATAGATTTAAAAAAATGTAATCTACGAAAACCTTTGGTATGCACTCGCTTATGTAGCGTTGCGAAGTATAACAACGACAAAAGAGGTGGCCGGGGGTATGTAGGGTCGCGATTAATTTGCAGACGAACTGCCGCGCCCGGCGGGTGACCGTACGTATCGGAGTTATTTTATTAATATCCAATCGCGTTTCGAAAACGACCGGCTCTAAACCGGAGGGCAGCAATAACCATCCATCCAATTTGCGAGTGATCGTAGAAATGGACGCAAGGTGACTCTTTATTAAATCAATTGCAACGGTAGCGCGTCGGCGGCGGGGGCCGACGGGGGGGTGTCGGGTCGCGGACAGGGTGCGCAGCACGCGGCGGGTGTGACAGTGGTGGGACTAATTACGAAAATATTTGATCTCTGTGAAAGATCATATTCCAGAGTCGCGCTCCCGTTTATCCGCGTGTATTATATTTCGCGCCGATTCCCCGCGATAAATCATTGTCCCGTCCCGGACCGCGTGAAATTCCTTGTTTTCAGTCGACGCGTCGCGTCCGCATTGTCCGAAAGTAAAATAACGTTGCGATTAAATTGCGAATTTTCGTTCGCGTCGCGAGAAAATTTCGCCGCCCGAAACGCCGACGGGATTCAACCGGCGTTTAAACGATGAAACGTACAAGTATTTCTGTCAGTACCGCGAACGCGCCGACGAAAAATATGTCGAAGCAGGAGAGAGAGAGAGAGAGTCATTGTTATGGAATCGGCAATTAGCCGACGAAGAATAGTTTCTCCTCTTTGAGGAACGCGTAATTGCCGAACAGTCTTGGGAGGGGAACGAGTTCGGAAGTTTCAAGCATCGATGTTTGGCTTCGCTTTCAGCGAGTCCACCCCGCGGATCATTAATATTTTTAATCAAGGTTTCTTTTAATTCGAAATAAACGAGCAACCGAGGAAGAGAAGGCCGAGGAGAGTAATTAGGTTTATTGAATTCGGCAAAAGGATAATTCGAAACGGAGGACGCGAATCTTCGGGGTTCTGATCGTCGAAGGAAGAAGACTCCCAGGGGTGGATGCCAGAGCCCGGCCGCGGTGGAATATAATTAAAAAATGGTGGTTCGATGATACGGCGGTGCGGGCCGCGAATAAAACCCGAGTAATGGATTTTTTCCATTTACTTGGTCCCCTTCGAACTTTCTCCGAGCGCGTCGTGAATTTTCACACGCGTGAACACCCCGGTCTGCACGTGTACGCGGAACGGCGACCTCCTATATGATGACGTACGCGCGTGTGTACGTGGTACGTAACGACGCGACACGGAAATCCGACGGGAAAACGACTTTAGGTCGTTTCCACACCTCCGAGAACACGGTCGCAACGAGCCAACTCTTGGTCTCTCTCTCTCTCTTTTAACCAGGTATCAGGACTTTTACCCTCATATCTACTTTACGACTTCCTTCGATGCTCGCACATTCCACGATCTTTACACGCTCGCGGTGCCGTTTTTAAATTCCAAAATTTTCGCGCAGTGGCCCGTGCAAAAATTCATCGAGCAGGACGATCTTCTCCCGATGAATTTTAAACAAGCCAGGAAACTTACTTCCGGTTTATAACGCGGTATCGTTCGTTAATCGGATCGAATCGCACGGACTGTGCACGAAATTCGCTTGGAAAAAAAACGTGTACCGATTTAGCAAGCATCTACAAATTACACGGTGTTAGCCGCAACACTAAACTGCTTAACTACGTTTAAACTATCTACCCGAGGTGACGGCTTTCACCTGCAACTCTGCCGACACCTACACGCATCCCATTAACGGGTAAACAGTGTCCCGTCGTAAACCGAACAAAATTCCCGATCCCAGACAGACTTTCACGGAGACGAAGACGACGATGATCGTTAGAGATGAATTTATCGAAAATTGGAAACTGTCGGTCACCGGTTCGCGATCGCTCGGTCTCGATTTATATCCGAAATAAACAAAATCGTATTTGGACGTTGAAGACTGCGTGGAAGTTAATAACGTTGCCAGCTCACGACAGAGGAAGAACGGGAGGTAGAAGGAAAAGGAAGAAGAAGAAGAAGGCAACGTTTACGAACATTCTTTATACGCGATACAACCAGCCATAGAGTTAATGGAAATGCCGGAAGCATGGGAGCGCATACTAAACGGGCCTGACCTCTCATCCCTCCGACGGCTACGACCGATGACTTTTCGACTTTTCCACGGGCGCCTAGCGCGCGTTCCTCCCGGCTTCCTCGGGACGAGGACGTCTCCCTTCTCATAACTCGGTTCGCCCGCGAACCCATAAATTTGCCGCGACAACGCATAAATCAGGCGTGCGTGCCCGAACGCACGCAGCCCAGGTAGACGGGCGAGGAGGAGGACGACGACGGCGGCGGCGACGACGACGACGCGACTCCTCGAGGATAAGGACGATCAGCATTCCAAGCGCGAAAAGACCTTCGATATATATACCGGCGTGCTGCGGTGGCGGTAGAGTAAACACGATCAGCGCAACGGGAACACGGATACTCCTCGCTCTCCGACCGGTAACGTTGGAAAAAGCTCGCGCGACACACGATCGCTCGTCGATGAAGCCTCCGGGTCTATTTATCACGAGCGACGACGAAATTACACAAAATAGCTACGTGGCTCGGGAGGTGAACGACTTTCTCTCGGAGCGTATCGACGAGCTCGTAAAACGTTGCGCGTGGAAACATTTTCAATTCTACGAACAGATGTATTCCTCTAATTACCGAACGAGATCGCGACGCGTGACCTAGAAAATGTGTGTCCCCGGTTTTTACCGAATAAAAATGATCCATTTGGGGAAAGCGTCGGGCACCTTTCACATTCCGCGTTTCCGATCAATTTACGTGAAAGCGACTTTGTCTCGGCGAGGGGCGGGCAAAAAATCGGCGGGACTCGAAACACAGGCACGGTGGAACGATCAATCCGAATCGGGGAACTTATCAAATTTTCTGTCGGAAAGTTTGGTCAACGACGGCCGAGGAAGGGAGACAAAAAACCGGGCCAGATATGCATCGTTTGGCCGTCTATAAGCCGTGCGAAATCGGCCGGACCGAGAGAGGGCTGTTGGTCGATCGTTCGTGGAAGAAACTCGAAATGATCGATGACCGTCCGATATTGGTAGCGACATATGGAGTGGCGTATATATCCGACAGCTTGGTTCCCGTAATGGGCGACGCGCGCGTAATCCTTTTTCCGAGTGCGCCGCCGGAGTGATGTCACGCCTCACGATGTCACTCGACAGAGCAAATTTCTACTTAACGACCGACGGGACGGATATATACGGAGCCGTGACACGCGTTTACCGTGCCACGCACCGGCCTTTTTACCGGGGACTTTCGACGCATCAATCAGGCCCACGGTGACGCGACGCGACGACCGTCCATAAGAAAATAAAGACGCGGACTTATCGGCGAAACCGGAAAGGAAAACCGTCCGCTTCTTCATACCGAAATTAGGCTATTCTTCTCCAGCTAGAACAGCTTAATCTTCCGCGGTCTTACGTCAAATCCGAAATATCACATTTCTGTACAAAATACGAGATGATTCTTGGGCTTTGAGAATTTCCAAGAATTCCGAATATAGCTTGTATGCAATGCTTGTACTTGTAAAATATAGTATATAAGAATAAAGATGACTTTAAGAAAGTAAGAAAAAGTTGATTTTTCTCGAACCGATCTTCCCAATATTAAGTGCATCATAGAATCAGCCAGCATTCGCGGGAGTTAAAGTTTCCAATTTATTCTTGTAGTCAAATATTCTCGTATAGTATACAAGAATTATAGACATAAATTGTAGAATGAAATTATATTTGATGTATTTCTGAAGAAATTTTTTACTTATGGATCACGAATAAAGATAACTTTCGGAAAGTAATAAAACGTTGACGTTACTCGAACCGATCCTCCCAATATTAAATTCATCATAGAATCAGCCAGCATTCGCGGGGGTTAAATTTTCCAATTTATTCTTGTAGTCAAATATTCTCGTATATACAAGAATTTAATTTGATGTATTTCTGAAGAATGAAATTTTGTACTTATGGATCACGAATAAAGATAACTTTCGGAAAGTAATAAAAAGTTGACTTTACTCGAACCGATCCTGCGAATATTAAATTCATCATAGGATCAGCGAGCATTCGCGGGGGTTAAATTTTCCAACTTACTCTTGTAGTCTAATATTTTCGTATAGTATACAAAAATTATAGATATAAATTGTAGAATGAAATTTTATTTGATGTATTTCTGAAGAATGAAATTTTATACTTATGTAGCACGAATAAAGATAACTTTCGGAAAGTAATAAAAAGTTGACTTTACTCAAACCGATCCTCCCAATATTAAATTCGTCATAGAATCAGCCAGTATTCGCGGGGGTAAAATTTTCCAACTTATTCTCGTAGTCAAATATTCTCGTATATACAAGAATTTAATTTGATGTATTTCTGAAGAATGAAATTTCGTACTTATGGATCACGAATAAAGATAACTTTCGGAAAGTAATAAAAAGTTGACTTTACTCGAACCGATCCTCCCAATATTAAATTCATCATAGGATCAGCGAGCATTCGCGGGGGTTCAATTTTCCAGTTTATTCCGCTGCTTTTACCGTGATGAAAATTTCGCGGCTCGTAAGCGAGTCCATAGGAGACAAAGACCGGGACATGGTAACGCGAGGGAGAAGACAAGGGAGGGTGTATCGAGAGTGTCGTAGAAAAAAATAATGAAGGTAGCCTCGTTCCCTGTCCGCACCCTCGCCCGGCTGTTAATCAATTATTTTTAGAATCGTCCACACCTACCGCGCCATAACCAGGCGATCTGGCTTGAAAAATTGATCGGCACCCGGTTCCCGTTCACGGCTCATCCTCCGCGTTCTTCCCGGCGAAACGCGAAGGGAAACGCGGCGGAGCCGAAGGGACGAGCGAGAGCACGAAAGTCGATCGCGGTGTAAATTAATTCGACGGTGGCCGTAATTTTTCGCGGATTAAGATCGAAGGTTCGTCCGATCGACTTCATTAGACCCGGCGAGGATTAAAGAAATCGCGCGCGAAGCGTCGAAATGAAAAAAACGTCCCCTCTCGCAGTTTCCGGAGGGGGTGAGACCGAAGCCCAGCTGGGCGAAGCGACGGAGGGACGCGCGTTCTCGGGAAAACTCGTTACTCAGACCCGGGGATATTCATCAAGCTTTGATTATTTGCACGCCACACTCGTGGCGAGCCTCTCGTTCGTCGAGAGATCCCGCGTCTTAAAAGCTCCGCGTCATCGCCACCCGTTTGTCGCGGCCGTTGCGATCCCGATTTCAACGCGTTGTCTCGTCGAAGCGGGGATAAAGATCGGGAATGAACGGGAGAATTTCGTTGGGGTCGACTCGCGACGTGACGAATCGCCACGAACATCGTATTACCGTAGCGAGGTTCAACTCGATAACGCGATAAGACCTTCGAGATCTCTTCTCGAATCTGGGGTAGCCTCGCAACATGCGCGGTTCCAGCGAACTAGTTTCTCCGTCCGAGTAAATAATCGTCTGCGTACGCGTATATATACGTATAAGAAAACGACGGTGTTTTTGTACGTACTACATTTTCTTTGGACGTACGATGTAAAAGTTATTCCACACAAGTTACGTGACTCAGCCCGTATTTACAAGTATCTACGTAGCTCTCTCGTTCCTAATCCGTCGGTCTTAATTCGCCTCGTGACGGAATTCAAATATTTAGGAATATCTTCAATCCAGTTGGGCTAAATATTTACCCAGGACGAAATGAAACGAGCCGGGGAGAGAATTGGATTGAACGATCGGCGGGGAACATATTCGGGAATCGGCGTAGCGGCGATCAGTCGTTTCGATCAGTTTCGAAAACTCACCCTTCTGCCTATCAATTTCCCGACGCGCTCGAGAGGGCAGTGCTCGACCGTCCGAAAGCGGAGACGAGAGAGAAAGAGAAGAAGGAGGAGGAGGAGGGAGACGAACGTAAGGGCCCCCGTGTCTCGCGGTGGCACGTCGAATTCTTTAGTCGTTAGGCGGCGCAGGCTGTAATTGACGTGGTCGAATAATGGAGTGCTGCCAATGGGTACAAAGGGCGAAGGCTAGACTCCGGTGCCGCTTGAAAAGCCCGATGGGGCGGCCAAGAGAGGAGAGACAGATATAGAGAGAGAGAGTCGGAGGTGCGCGGGAGGAAGAGGGGACGCGGGTGATAGCGAACGGTCAGAGCAAAGTTCCTTGCGATCCAAAAGGGAGACAGAACGTTTTTATCCCGTTTCAGACCCCTATCTGATCAGAAATGCCTCTCACGATTCGGCTGATTTATTCCCTCCATTTCTGGGGATTATTTTATATATAGATCCGGGGCCAGTCGCGCCGTGGACTGTGGACATCGCGTCGGGTCGCGTCGCATCAGCATCAAGCGAATCCTTTCTTCTGCGCCGGCCGAAACCCTGCACGCGCGACGACTTTCAGGATCAAGCCCCGGCCGAGCTCCGTTTGCGACGCTTCCGGCGCCACGCGAACGCCCTTTCGAAAGCCGCGGCGGCGGCGACGGACCTTCGGAATTCCTGACTCGGCAGCCTTCCTTCTCCGCGCGCGCGTCCACGAAACGGGGTTATTTCTTGAATTCTACGGCGACGCGAATTCCCGCTGGCTAGGGTGTCACGGTTATAAATCGGTCCACCCACCGGCGGCCCCTCTTCTCCTCCCGGCCGCGCTCCGGTTTTTATTCGACAGACCGAATTCCGATCCGGTTCCGGATCGATTCCGAAATTTCTCGGCAGATATGCTCGCCCGCAGACGCGCTCCCTTGGAAATATTACGGAAAACATTGCGATTTGCAAATCCGATTCGAGTGCCGGATAAATCTCGTCGCGGACAAAAAAGAATTATTCGCGACGAACGGGCGGGGGCCCGAGTCGAGCGCGACGAGTCCGTTTTTCGCCGAAAATCGGCCGACTCGATCTAAACGAAATACGCGCCGGTTGAAGGGGAATAAATTGCAGATTAGCGCAACTACGGTATTTCCGCGCTCGAACAGTACTTTTTCTCTTATCGCGACGATAGGGCGTCCGAGAGATCATTCCATCAATAACGGTCGAACGAGAGGAAGGGAGTGCGGAGAAATTGGTACGTGCCAGCCAGGCGGACGATACCGCCAAAAACCTTTTTCCGACCGGAGCGCGGAGGGAATCCCTCGTCGCAAGGACGCGCGCCGTCGCCGCGGCGAGAGAGCATGTGGGTGTCGACTTTTCGTGAAAACGCTGCGAACGGCCACGGCAGCGCCATAAGTTTCGAGATTTGAGAGATACCGGTCGGGCACTTCCAGTAAATCACCGGCGATCATTCACGAGATTCCGCGGGATAAGAAGCGTGGAACGTATTCCCTCTGCCAACTTCTTTTCTCCTCCCTTCCTTCCTTCCTTCTTTCTTTTCCCGCTCCTCCTCCTCCTCCTCCTCCTCGCTTCTCTCCCGGCGTTCTTTTCCCGTGTCCACGCGAGTCGCGCGACGCGAAGGAGCACGTAGCTCTCCGCGTCTCCAAGAATTCCATTAACGAAAGAAAAATAAACGAAGGGAAGAGGATTCTTCCCCGGATTAACAGCCGTGTCCCACCATCGCTTCACGGACCGGGCTAATCGATTTTCATTCGGTCAGGCCCGCGCGAGAAGTGAATCGAATCCCAGATCGGGCCAGTATCGGTATCGGGTGTTACGACTTCCGAGAGGGTAACCTCGTTAAGATTTTCAACCCGCGTCTCGAAAGGGATAATTCATTAAGCCTTGGACGCTGGCCTGGATAAAACGGTCTCGAAATCAAATTCAAGTTCCATCTCTCTGCCGCGCCGTCCCGATTGTCTCCGAACTTTTCCTCGCGATCTCTCGCCGAACCGGCGAATCGATGTTTTATTCAAATAGGCCACGGCGTGTTAGTTAAGGAAACGTTTCGGGGTTTTCGTGGACGGGAACCGTCGGCGGCGCGACGTGGCGCGGCATAGTAAAAGTTTATCTCGACGTCTATAAAATGAGAAACGAATTTCGACAATGGCGCGCGCGCGCGGTACACGAAAAATATTTAATTCATGGTCACATTCCGCGTGATTAATATCGGCGATACGGTGCCCAGTCGATGCTCGACCGTGTACGCTTTTATAGTAGGTATCGCGCGCGCGACGCAGTTAGAACGTTTCCCCTATTCCGAGGGAAAAACATAACTATCTTTGTACATTCAATAACCGAGAGAGTAACTGCGACGCGGGAACGGCGCGCGGAAGGTACGTACACGCGTATTTCGACGTACTAATTTTCATAAAACTTTTAAAGCTATCTAAACCGTTATTACCTTGTTTTCGAACGCGTTCGTGGAAGCTGTTTCGGCATACGTATAAATCTTATCAAACCCGAGTCGCAATATCCTTAATAGACCTGACCGTTTCGAAAAATCTTGCCTAATCTCGATCCGACNGTTTTATTCAAATAGGCCACGGCGTGTTAGTTAAGGAAACGTTTCGGGGTTTTCGTGGACGGGAACCGTCGGCGGCGCGACGTGGCGCGGCATAGTAAAAGTTTATCTCGACGTCTATAAAATGAGAAACGAATTTCGACAATGGCGCGCGCGCGCGGTACACGAAAAATATTTAATTCATGGTCACATTCCGCGTGATTAATATCGGCGATACGGTGCCCAGTCGATGCTCGACCGTGTACGCTTTTATAGTAGGTATCGCGCGCGCGACGCAGTTAGAACGTTTCCCCTATTCCGAGGGAAAAACATAACTATCTTTGTACATTCAATAACCGAGAGAGTAACTGCGACGCGGGAACGGCGCGCGGAAGGTACGTACACGCGTATTTCGACGTACTAATTTTCATAAAACTTTTAAAGCTATCTAAACCGTTATTACCTTGTTTTCGAACGCGTTCGTGGAAGCTGTTTCGGCATACGTATAAATCTTATCAAACCCGAGTCGCAATATCCTTAATAGACCTGACCGTTTCGAAAAATCTTGCCTAATCTCGATCCGACCATTACGTTCTCACGTTTACACATTTACGTTTTTACGTTTTATTCGCTCGTGCCCGTCGCTCAACAATTCTGAGAAAAAAGGGAAAATTGATATCAGGTATCGCCGAGCCATTTCTTTATATAAACTCACTTATTCCTCAGAAATCTGATAAATAATAATATTGACTCTCCTATGCTTTTGGAACAAATCAAGCTCAATGCCCCATTGCGTTGTCTTAGGCCTACCACTACTTTCTACCAAGATTTATATCCAGATTTGGGCACGCAAATGTAATGGCAAGGATGACGTCCAAAGCTAATAGACTCAGTCATTTATTTGACATCTTTAACGATTCCGTACTTGTCATAAGACGTAAGCTACGTGATCATTTCTTGTCGTTAGAATTTTATTATCTCCCTCTTTGTTATCTACTCATGGAGCTCTCTTATCTTATTTATGTCATCCGTACTGCTCAAATCATTATCTTTTGTACTTTAAAGGGTTTCCTAACCCGTTTAATAAATAAATAAATAAATAAATAAATAAAACTCGTCCGGTTTCTCGGTCTACTTCTCGTGCAAATCATTACGATCGATAATCATCGGGTGTACGTTACTTCGAGTAGAAATAATAATATTCAGTGGCGACACCATCTCATTACCGCGTGTCGTCCAAGTTATCGGGTTATCGGGGGGTAGCCGAGGTTCCGGACGAAAAAAGGAGGCGAATCGCGACAAATCACTCGATATCTCGGCGGCCACGCGCTGAGAAACCTCGAGAGAAGACGGAACAAACGACGAGGGTGGGACACGCGGGGGTGGCACCTGGAGCGGCAGCCACCGAGACGCAAGAACTTTTCTTATTTACGAGCGAGCTTATTTCCTCGGGCTACTGCATATGGATATCGGAGGAGGTGGTCATGCGACGCCGCGCCGCGTCAACCAAACTTATTACTCCTTAAAGCCTCGCAAAAGTGGATTTCGATTTTTCATAATACGAAACCAAACCCGCCGAGACGAATAATTCGATCTTTACGTACGAACGTCATCGAACGATTTTTTGTAAATCTAATTGACGCGGATCAAAATCGAAACAATTAGATATGAATAGATGCGAGTTTCGACGTTTTTGGATTTAACGAGCCGATTACAGAACCCGCCGAGATGAATAATTCGATCTTTACGTACGAACGTCATCGAACGATCTTTTGTAAATCTAATTGATGCGGATCAAAATCGAAACAATTAGATATAAATAGACGCGAGTCTTAACGTTTTTGGATTTAATGAGCCGATTACCGAACCCGCCGAGACGAATAATTCGATCTTTACGTACGACGCGTCGTCGAACGAGTTTTTGTAAATCTACACAATTACAAAACTCTATCTAATCTACAAATCACAAAACAATTAGATATGAGTAAACGCGCGTCTCAACGTTTTTGGATTTAACGAGCCGATTTTCAAACCCGTGTCCAGATCGCTTAATTATATCGATCCTTAAAAGGCTCGAACCCGGAAAAGGATCGTCGAGGAGTACCGAATTTATCGGGACCGCGCATCCGACTCCTCGGGTTCGATCTTTCCGCGCGAATCTTCGCGTTCGTATGTACCTCTGCCTCCGTACAAAGGAGACCGGTTAGTTAAGGACAGAGCGGGCGAACGTTGTCGGAAACGTTGAAACGTCGACGACGAGATGAAACGATACGTTTGTCGGGTTTTATTTTAATTTCGTGAGAGAACAACTGGCGCCGAAGCGAAGTCGGGACGTTATACACGGCGGGATAATTAAAAGCGGACTCGCTCACATTTATCTTGGGACGGGATGCAACGGCCAGAAAATATACGGCGATAAGAATGATAAAAACCGACTACCCCACGCTTTGTTCGAGACTCGTCTCGTCGACGAAATCTTGTATTTAATATTCCGTTCGCTCTAATCTTTTTCTACGCGCGTCTCCCGTTTCCCTGAAACAACGTCGCGGGAAGAAACACCGTCTAGAGGCAAAATAACGAGGAATTAGTTTCGGAAAGGGATTAGATGAATTTTTCACGCGACGGCAGCGGCCCTCGTTCGATTTCTCTCTACACACCGTTATCATTCTTTCTCCGGGGGAAACGTTAGGACTATCGGCGATAAAGGGTGAGGAAAGAAAGCGACTGGATTTCGCTCACGTCCGAAGAAAAAGTGAATCTGTCGTCCGAGAGGGAATCACGTCTCCGGAAAGATACTACCTACTCCGTCACGGTAGAACGTCACCAACTAGCTGGCTAGGTAGACTGTTTCATGGTCCGAGGTTCGGCGAAGATCGACGACGCGGACCTGATCCCGCCGACATCGTCCAGAAATTCGTTTCGTTCGGTTTAGCGACGAACGAGATTTGTTTGAATTCCGCTACGAAAATCCCCGGGTATCGTTCGCTCTCGGTGGTAAAAAAAAAAGGGACGAGCTCGGCGGGGTCCCTTCGCGAGAAATTGGATGCAGGACTTATTCCCGTGAAATCAGAACGAATTTGCCCGCGGTAACCTGACAATACCGAAAGGGTCGAAGTAGACGTACAGTGAAAAACGAGAAAAAGCTCTCCGGACATTTGTAAGAGTAAAGTTCATAATACGATCATTTGTGTGCTGTAATAAAATGAAATAGGTCGCAGTATCGTAAAAATTAATGAGCTAAATGCTCTTTCATTAGCTACATTCCAACCCGCAGATCATAATCGATAATGAAAAGATCTCCTTTTACATTGATCGGACTCTTATAGTCTGATTTTCTACCCCGACTGTGCTCACTGTATAACAGTCAGAGTAGAGGATAGAAAAAGTAGAGATCTGTATAATAAGCGAACCTTTTTCTGATTTCTTTTAGAATATTTTGCTTAGCTCGCCGGAAACAGGGATGAAAGGGGCAGGAGGAATTCCTTAAGTCCCTGGAATATTGGTATATAGACGACGTCGGATAACCATATCCCGCGAACCCGCGCATAAATGCGTACTGAGACAAGTTCACCCACTTCTGCCCTACTTATGGTCCAATACGAAAGAATTTCCCTTAACTCGAATCGCGCGCAAGAAAAATATCAAATATCTCACAATTAAACGTACCGAGTAAAAACTTACCTTCTCCTTCTGCGGGTCATCGTCGATCTGTAATAACGAAAAGAGAGACTCGATTAAAGTTGGATCTTTAGAAATTAATCTGCTGTCATAGATTAAAACGGATCGAGATCAGTTTATAAAGCCGAGCGCGGTTTAAAATTGCGTTTCGAAAGAGGAACAAAATAAACGAAACATCGTATCGCGTGGCTATTCATTTCGACGCGTTCGCTCTTGAATCCCCGAATAAGCATTATCGAAATCCGAGCGCGTTATTTCACCGGCCACGCGCCAATTTGTACATATATGTACTTAACCATTAACGCGAGATCCATCGCATAGATAACCCGCGATCGGAATTTTTCGATAGGTGAAAAACCGTTGGTCGATTTCGCGATTAAAAGCGCCGCGATTGCGATAAGGGTTCGTAGCAGTCCAATTACGTAGCTCTGCCACTCAACGAATAGGGTAATTAATAGCGATCCAGGCGACGGATCGCGAGTCAATTGTTAAACCAAGACGACGATTATCGATGCGCACCATTCGAACTGTTTATTACGGAGATTTATGCAGTCAAGTCGTCCGTATAATTGCGCTCATTTTAAGAACCAGCGAGCGGCGAACGCGAATTAATAAACTACTTTAATAAACATTCATTCGCTTTACAAATCTGACTTGCTTTTTATACAATTTTATATTGTAAATCGTGAATAAGACATTTTCAGAGTACGAGACATAGTACAGACGCGAGGTACATAAATCATCGCGAGCTCGTTAAAAGGAGAAGCGGGATGAAAAAAATCGTTATTATCTTGGCGTAGGGCGTAGTGTTATTCGTTCACACGATCGTCGGGAGGGGTGGGGAAAGAAATAAATGCGGTGGGCCCGGTGTTTATGGCAGCTCGTTACCACCGATGGTTTTTAATTTCAACCACCGCCTGCTCTTCTTCACCCCGTTCTCTGCCCCCTCGCACCTCGTCCGCCGCCCTTAAGTATGTTTACACGACTACTTAATCCATTGTCCGGAAGGGGTGTACACACGATGCCCTCGATGTCTACAAAAATTTCATCAACATTCTCGAATACGATCAACTATTCTGCCTCGCGGCAGTGCATCAAGTATCAATACCAAAATTCATGCGAATATTGAAAGACAATCTTAAGTTTTAATTGCAGTCTACGTATAATCTATGTATATAAAAATGAGTTCTTAATCTTTGTGGCCAGTAAACTCGAATACCGCTCGAGCGATTGAGCCTAAATTTATAGGTGATGGTCGACGCATTACTGGGAAGGTTTAGAGAGCAGATTGAGCAATCGTGCAAACGGAGTTGCAAAACCCGATATTTGAAACTGTTAAAATAATAACCGTTGGAACTTGATTGAAACAATAGGAGATAAATAAGATGATTCGAGTCGTATCTAGAACTTCGATATTTTTATACATTCAGTATGGAATATAGGATGATTTTTTGTTAATATTCTCAATTACAAAATTTTTATCAACCAAAACCCCACTTAAGTTGTTGCCAAATTTAAAAATTAACTCTTTCGTTTTTATCGTTTTAATTTTTATTGTTTTAATTCATTCGTCATTGATATCTTCCATGATAGTGTACCAATTATCAGGAGGAAATTACGGAATGCACTGGCTTTGGCACCGTTGTCCCCTAAGTGTCTGTGAATTTTGTATGTCTCCTTATTTTCTTGTTTTTNGTTATTATCTTGGCGTAGGGCGTAGTGTTATTCGTTCACACGATCGTCGGGAGGGGTGGGGAAAGAAATAAATGCGGTGGGCCCGGTGTTTATGGCAGCTCGTTACCACCGATGGTTTTTAATTTCAACCACCGCCTGCTCTTCTTCACCCCGTTCTCTGCCCCCTCGCACCTCGTCCGCCGCCCTTAAGTATGTTTACACGACTACTTAATCCATTGTCCGGAAGGGGTGTACACACGATGCCCTCGATGTCTACAAAAATTTCATCAACATTCTCGAATACGATCAACTATTCTGTCTCACGACTGTGCATCAAGTATTAATACCAAAATTCATGCGAATATTGAAAGACAATCTTAAGTTTTAACTGCAGTCTACGTATAATCTATGTATATAAAAATGAGTTCTTAATCTTTGTGGGCAGTAAACTCGAATACCGCTCGAGCGATTGAGCCTGAATTTATAGGTGATGTTCGACGCATTACTGGGAAGGTTTAGAGAGCAGATTGAGCAATGGTGCAAACGGAGTTGCAAAACCCGATATTTGAAACTGTTAAAATAATAACCGTTGGAACTTGATTGAAACAATAGGAGATAAATAAGATGATTCGAGTCGTATCTAGAACTTCGATATTTTTATACATTCAGTATGGAATATAGGATGATTTTTTGTTAATATTCTCAATTACAAAATTTTTATCAACCAAAACCCCACTTAAGTTGTTGCCAAATTTAAAAATTAACTCTTTCGTTTTTATCGTTTTAATTTTTATTGTTTTAATTCATTCGTCATTGATATCTTCCATGATAGTGTACCAATTATCAGGAGGAAATTACGGAATGCACTGGCTTTGGCACCGTTGTCCCCTAAGTGTCTGTGAATTTTGTATGTCTCCTTATTTTCTTGTTTTTCGGGCCTCTATATTTTATTGTTTTTTTTTTTGTTATACTAGTGTCATAATGGACTCATGTCCGTTTAATAAAGAAATTGAAAATGTTAAATGTTAAAATGTTAATTTAATGATTGTTTCGGCCAGTTTGGATTTTTCTAGTCCGCGAAATAAATAAATAAATAATTGTAAAACGTGTCTCGATACACGACTCGCATAATTCGCTGCCACGGATATTGCAACCTTTTTAACGAACGCGTCGTCAAGTGTTCATAAACGCGCACAGTTAAGGCGATATCGCGCGCGAGCGACGCGTAGTATGTACCGGTTCCAGTCAGACGGCGATGAATCGTTCGAAAGTTTTCCTATATCCCTCGGGAGCGTCTCGGCGGGCGCGGTAGGGTTAAACGGTTAATAAAGACGCAGTTTGCCAGGGAGGTCGACGACACTAATAGGAGGACATCTTAACCTTAACCGATACGGAAACAAATGCTTTTTAATCCTTTGGTGCGCGCGGCGCGCTTTATCCTCGCCTAAGTACGTTTACATGGCCTGGCTAACCCCATTACCATCCACTAACGTGTCCAAAGGGATGCAAAGGGAATAAGGCGGAGAGGGATGCGCGTCGGGAAGCGGCGAGTAAATGGAGAAAGATAGAGAGGCCGAAGGGGAGAGAGGAGAGAGAGAGCGTCGGGGAATAGGAGGTCGGTGCGGTATAAAAGCGGCTTCCTCGACGTGTAAGGTACGAGTGTAAGGCTCTTAAATGGTTATTGGATTGAGACCCTGCTCGAACGAGCGGGAACTTACTTGGCGATATCCTGTCGGTAGTGGCGGCCGGTTCATGTTCGAGGGAACGGCGGCGACGCGAGAGGGAGGTCGGACAGGGATGAAAACGTAAGAAAAAAGGACGGAGGGCCAAGGAAAGCGGGAGAAAGAGAAGAGAGAGAGAGAGAGAGGAGGACGTGCGAAGGACTTGGTCGTAGGCCACACACGTATCGTGTAAACAGAGAGGGTGAAAGGAAGGATAAAGAAAGGAGAGAGCGTTTACATGGATATTCGTATGCCCAACCGTGCACCGGCGCGATAGTCTTTCTCGCCGTGCCGTCTCCCGTCACCGGGCTAAGTTTTCTCAACACTTTATTGCCGCCTAGCCTAGAAACGCTACAAGTGTCGTATGAAACATTTAATACTGAGGGGAACGGTTAATTTAAACCAAGAACACGCCGCGTTGTTCTTTTAATCCTGCTATCCTGGCGCCGCGGCTCGTTAAATACTAGGCACGTGGCCGCCTTCCTTTTTCCAAACTCGTTTATCGTTCGAGCCTTTTCCAGAGTCGTACACTGTCGTCCCGTAAAACTCTACCGTTCGATTTGCGTTTTCTCGACGTCGTCGAGAGATCATGTGTTTCCCATTCAAATTCCATCGCTATTAGAATCATTCGCTGTATCGACGATAAAACAGCAGTAACAGTTAATCGAAAAGTAATTTGATCAAGAATTCGATACGAGCAGTTTTATGCCGATCATTAGCCCGGGGCCTTTCCTCCGTCATCTTCCCAACGACTCCCGCTCGGCCGCGAATATAGCGAACAGTAGCGGACCGTTACCGATATTACCGCGCCACTTAGTTACCAATTTACTTCGACCGGTCGAAAGGGGATGGTAGCGCGGCAATTTCTACGATTCACGCGCGTTTGCATGTAAATCCAGATGTAAACCGAGGTCGTAGCCGGTTATTGCTAGGATGCTCGAGCCACAATGTCGCCATTAAAAGAACGTTTTTAGGGGGTTAACAGGCGAACACGCGCCAGACAACGATGCAAGTTAACCTAACGGGGTTGACTGCTTCATAACTTGCCGATTGAATTCGAACGGCCCGATCCCTGCCACGGTTTAACGTCCTAACGATCAAACTACAGTCCTATACGCGTCTTTTTAATCACCAACCAAGTTTTTTCAATCACCGACGAACTTTTAGACGTCAGTTTAGACATAATTATCTGTACGAAAAAAGTTGAGCGTGCAGTCGGCTAATTGTATTTAACCCTTTCGGTATGTGCCGGTCCGCCGTAATATTGTACCGAAAATGTGCACATAGCATGTAGTCAGTTCTCTTTTCTATGAAGATTTACCTAAGCGTTAAATATATATAAGTACTTTAACAAGATACTAAGTACTTAATTAAGTTTGTACAAACAGATTGTCACATGCTAGATATATCCAGCGCTCGTCTATACAGGTCACGAGATGCATGCCGGATATATCCGACGCTCGGCCACAAAAATCATAAAATAAACGTCGGATATATCCGGCGCTTGTAGCTTCCGTGTAGTTTTTCTCCGTATCGATCGGCGCTTTAAATTCGCCGACGAAACGAATGAATTCGCGTATTTAACTTGCTCTAAGATTAAATATGTCCTCGTTTAAGTTGCGAACGACAGGGCCGCGACGGAGGCGAAGGCGTAAACGCGGGTAACGCGATTAAATCTCGTTTGAACCGATTCGTCGCGAGACCCGAAGTCGAGTCAAGGTTTCGCGCGATAACGAAGTTTTCAAAGAGCAAAGAAATCCGCGCGTTGACTCGTCGAACTTCCACCCCGCCCTTCGTCCCTCGTCGTCGAGTTCTTTTGCGCGCGGCACGCGTCGACGCGAACTTCCGAAAAGAATTTCCTTTAATTAGCGGGTCCCACGTATGCGCGGTTAAATGCGTCGCGCCAATTAACGTAGCGGTTCGTTCTTTCTCGAATCCGTCGAACGCGACGCGAAACGAATCTTTCGAATCGCTGAAAACACCGTCTCGCCGCGGATTTTGCGAAGGAACTCTATTTTCCCTTCTCGTGCACAGATGCGTATAGAAAATCGGGCGCGCCGAGTTCTCTCTCCGCGTTCCCGCTGGAAAAAAGGAACGACGCTCGCCTCATCGGTAGCGCGGCTGTAAATTCTTTTTCTATGAGCAACGGACGCACAAAAGGGGCGAGGGGGATCTGTTGGTTAGAAATAGGCGCAGGTACAGAAGGGCGAACACAAGAGGAAGCGGGAAGTTTCGCCGCGCGAAGACTCGCGAGCCGCGCCAATTAATTCGAGTGGCGTGGCGCAATTAATTTGTTTCGGGCTGCGGATGCCGCTCGTAAAACGTGCAGATAAAATTAATGAAACGGGGATAGGAGAGGAGAGGGAATCTAGGCCCGGCGTTGCGGTCGCTGAAGGGAAGCCAAAGCGCGTAGAAAATCGAGCGGAGAATCGCGGGGCTGAACGGAGACAGAGGGAATTGTAATGAAGAAAAAGGGATCGGAGAGGGGAACGGCGACCGGGGGAGGGAAGAAGAAACCGGGAATTATATCAGGAATAACATTCCGCGGGCTGCTTCGATGAGATAAACCGTTCCCCAGAACGCGAACGGGTCGAGTAGGACTTGGCCGAAGGTATGAAATATTTTTCAGCCAAACGAGATACGTCTGTGTCTTTTGCTACGTTTCGAGACGAGTATACTTTACGAACGATTACGTTTTTCAAAGTGAACGTCGGAAGGACAATGACTGAAGAGTCTGTATGTACGTATACACAGAATTCGTCGTTTTAGCGGGGGATGAGCCCGCGACCCCTGCGCGCACTTCTGAATTCTGAATGGATTCGCATTCGCGGGATAACAGGATTTCGTTTACGTCTCGCAAATTTGGAAATAAAATTTCGTCCTTCTTTCGCGGACGCTGTCACGGTAAGGACGGTTAACGCGTTGTTCGGCGCAAACCGACGAACGAACGTGTTTGGGCGACGGGAGAGGAACGTTCGCGGTATATACACTTAATTCCGATTGTTTCGTCGTTGCGGGGCGAAACGATGAAATCGGTAGAATTGCGCGGCGCACTCGGGGCTCGCNTTTTTAGCGGGGGATAAGCCCACGACCCCTGCGCGCACTTTTGAATTCTGAATGGATTCGCATTCGCGGGATAACAGGATTTCGTTTACGTCTCGCAAATTTGGAAATAAAATTACGTCCTTCTTTCTTGGACGCTGTCACGGTAAGGACGGTTAACGCGTTGTTCGGCGCAAACCGACGAACGAACGAACGTGTTTGGGCGACGGGAGAGGAACGTTCGCGGTATATACACTTAATTCCGATTGTTTCGTCGTTGCGGGGCGAAACGATGAAATCGGTAGAATTGCGCGGCGCACTCGGGGCTCGCGTCTCTCGTCGGCGAGAGTAAGGGGGTGCACACGAGTGTCCTTCCAGCGGCGTTCTAGTCTGAGTCGCGAGAGTTTAAGAGGAAGAGCGAACCGCGTGCTCGAGGAAAGTCGATGAAATCTCTTTTGTTTTTCGACGGCACGACCGGCTAGAGAGCGAACGAGAGGGCGAGAGACGGAGGGAAAGAAAACAGGGTTAGGCCAAGACGATCTGACAGGAGGACGGAGAGGCAGTAGGGGGTGAGAGAGCGTTTATTCCGATATCGTGCCGCGAGTAAGACCGCCGCCTGTAAACGATCCAATTAAATTTCGCGCTATTGTAATTCGAATGGGCCAAGTTGTATTGCATAAATAAATTTATAACGTTATATCTCCGGCCTCTCCACGGATCTCATTTCCTTTGTCCCCGGCCGCAGCCCTCCGTTTCTGTTCTCCTTTTTATTTTACCCCTTTCTCTTTTCCTTCTCGCGGTCGTCGTCGGTGCAATTTATTTATTTCTCAGCGCGTGTTCCTTTCTCTCTCTCTCTCTCTCTCTCTCTCTCTCTTTCTCTCTCCCCGAGCGTCCCTTTCGACCAGAGGTGGCCTCTTCGAATTTCTTCGGCTGTTCGAACGAAGGGTTGCCGCTGTCGAGTAGAACGGCCGAAATATATGTTGCACCGATGACAACGCGAAAAAATATCAAAAGCCAAAGTGATTTATGAATAAAGGATTTATGCGAGCCGCCGGTGCTCGGCAATGGAAGGGACGCAGGGAGGAAAGTGTCGCATTAAAAAGCCGAGGGGAGCGAGAATTAGTATCGGCGAATCGGCGAGTCGTTCGACTCGACGAGAGCCACTCGGCCGACGAGATACGTGATGTATCAATCAACGCGGAGGACGATTGCAATTAAGTGCGAACCGGCGAAAGTGGGATCGATTTAACCTTTGCCGAGTCAAAGGAAAGAAGGGGAGAGATTCTTCGATTCGTAATTCCCCGCGCGCGGACCGTGAGGATTAATTAAAATAATGTACGCGCCGAAAGAATGGCTTATTGGAATTCGTCGTTCGGTGCCGTTTAACGCGGTACCGGTAAATTGCAGGAAGAAACTATTATCCCGGCGGCTTCGAATATTCCCAATTCCCTCGATCCGAACGGTTCGATAAAATGTTGTACAACTACAACGTGTCGTTGTTGAAGGAAAAATGAAATTCGCGAAAACGAACGGACGTAGCCGGCGCGATGCTCCCGTTCTTTGTCCGACTTTCCTCGAAACGTTTAAATTATAATCGCATAATCGCGTTAGGTTGCACAGGCGGCCATTAGCGAACCACGCGATATCCATTATTTCCGATTGCGTTACGAATTTACGAGCGTTTACGCAGGCCGCGCAGCGATCGTATTAACGCGACCGAGCCCTTCGTAAAATTCACGAGTGCGCGTGCAATATTATCATAGGACATAGTAAAACACCGGGTGCAATGCGGGGACGCGATTTAATAGGCAAATTAGTAAGCGGCGTACGCTTACCGTATAATTCGTCCGATCGATTCTGTCAAGAATTTTAATCGCGTCTCTGTACACGAATATTTGTTCCAAATGCGATGCGATATGTGTACGCCTCTCTCTCTCTCTCTCTCTCTCTCTCTCTCTCTCTCTCTTTCTCTCCGGTCGACGAGAATCGGGAAAACTCGTTATTTTTATTCGATCGTCGACCGGCACGAAGTGGCGAACTTCGCAAGGAGGAAATCGACGGTGCCTGGGAGGGGCGAATCCCTCCGAAATAATACACATCAGGACTCGCGTACGCGTGCACGGACGCTCGTCCGCGTGATAAACGACCGACTCGAAATTGAAACCGCTAATGAATATTAATGAAATCGATAGTACCCCCGGATTTTTTTCGAATCACCGGTTGATCGGCCACGTACACCGCGAATAAATCTCGGCTGACGTACAAAACTGCATATGAACTTCGCCGGAATTACACGTTGCGCGTTCAATTAAACGTCGAGGGTGCATCGAGGAGCGGGCACGAAGAATTCCCGGTTAAAAATAAACCGGAAGTCACCGGGGACCGTGATTATTTTTTTATTTCACCCGAGAACGCGTTTAAAAAAACATATAAATGNCAAACCGGAAGTCACCCGGGACCGTGACGCCGCGATTATTTTTTTATTCCACCCGAGAACGCGTTTAAAAAAACATATAAATGTGTCATTAAAATTTTACAGCGAGCAACTGGTCAAGCACGCGTTCCGAGTCCTCGTTCCGCGCGTTTCGAGAGTCAACTTTTTTCACCCACTTATCTCGGAACGCGACTCTCGTGTTTTTCACGAATTATCCAAATCTCGATGTAAGAACTCTCGCCCTCGATCGGGGATTTCTCTGAGCGGATAGATACGCAAAGAGAGAGAGAGAGGAGTAACGGTCGTCGAAACGGAAACAGGTTGTTTTAAAACGCTTGCCTCCCACGGAATAGAAGTTTCCGTGTTTGGCGATGTTAAGGACCACCCGTTAGGAACGCCTAGAGAAAATTGAATCGGCTCCCCGGACAGTTATTTATGCAAAATACCCGCTCTTTAGGCGATATACCGCAACCAGCGGACCTGTATCCCGCAGGATGCTCGTTACCGACCGGCGGAAGAGAAAAATATGTACGCCGCGCGTGTATGTATGCGAGTGTACATACACGCGTACGGCTAAACGGCCGGCGGCTGTTATTTTTTCGTCGAAGCACCGAGTAAAACTCGGGCCAGCGTTCGTCATGCAAATTTCATTTGAACACCTTAAGTGCCTTCGCCCCCGGGGAGAGAAACGCGGCCCCGCGATCCCGACACGCCACCATTTCGAGAGAACTCGACGAGACATTAGAACCGCGGAACAAACTAACCCGCCACGCTTTTTTTCACCACCAGGATTCCGCTAAACGTTCCCCTTCGGTGTTAATGCCTCAAGCGTTCGGGAAACATTCAGGTATTATTTCTGTCTAAAATCGTTGATTAGATTTTATGTGAATATTATATATTAACCCCTTGCCGTACTTTAACGACTCTGACTCGTGATCATAATTATGTATAAATATAAATATCACGAGTTCGACTCGTGATTATAATTTTATAGCAAACGTGAGTATCACGAGGTAGGCTCGTAGTTATAATCTCTTGTTCACCGAGAATGTGCAAAAACGTAGGAAAACGTAGGAAAACGTATAAAAAACGTAGGAAAACGATTTGAGAATAGACAAGGCCCGAAGTTTCCCGAGCTAAATGGTACGGGAAGGGGTTAATTGTTTCACGAGAAAAAACTTCGATACGATCGAATTGCAATAATTATGTGATACGTTCACGAGTTAATACGTTTGATAATCGTGCGACTATGGCTGTGTGGAAAAGTTTCGCAGTTTTATAAATGCCACAGCTGTGTCGCAGCAGATTTAATAAATTTTCCAGCGTGCAAGCGGTGAAAGAACGATTTCGACACTGATAACGACGGCCGCGAGTAGTGTCGTGTTAAACTGGTTTAAATTATCCGTTCGTTATAAAAGCCTCACGGTAATTGTTGCACAACTAATTGCGGCCGTTCCGATAGAAGACGTGGCACCTACGTCACCGGCCGCCCTTGACCCATTCTTAAGCAAAAGTTACGTAATTCATCGGGTTATTCGTTTCACGTACACGCGGCAGAAGCGTGTGTGTTCGCTCGGCCCTGATACAGAAAAATAAATTTATTCGCATCATAAAAGGAGATCGTATCTGCACACAGTCAGGCGACGTGCCCTAAGCCAGGATAAAAAAGGGATGGCGTGCCGGATTTGCATATCAGTTGTTTCTAAGCATACGGACATTCTGGCCGCAGCGGGATGGCAAAACACGTTGCCACCCGTGTTCGATATATTTTCCGCAAAATCTTCCGTCGAAACCGTCGACGCTCGCGCGAGCCACGACGGTTCGTTCACGCAAGTATTAATCTCTTCGCTCGTTTCGCGTAATTCAATAATTTCCATTTACCTCCGAGGCGATTATATTTATTCGCGACCGTTGTCCGGAGACGAGCTCGTGCTCTCGGCTGAAAGAAAAAAACTGGTGAAAAACCGGAACGAGGGGCAGGGAAAAGTGGAGCAATTTTTCTAGCTGCAGATGCGCAACGCGTTCAAGNGATATATTTTCCGCAAAATCTTCCGTCGAAACCGTCGACGCTCGCGCGAGCCACGACGGTTCGTTCACGCAAGTATTAATCTCTTCGCTCGTTTCGCGTAATTCAATAATTTCCATTTACCTCCGAGGCGATTATATTTATTCGCGACCGTTGTCCGGAGACGAGCTCGTGCTCTCGGCTGAAAGAAAAAAACTGGTGAAAAACCGGAACGAGGGGCAGGGAAAAGTGGAGCAATTTTTCTAGCTGCAGATGCGCAACGCGTTCAAGGGGGATGCACGGACGTAAGAATCATCGTGGCGAGGACACGTTTCGCTGCAGGCTGCAGAGAGCCCTATCAAAAAGCGTTTTGAACGTAACGCGTGTACGTACGCGCGGGGGTTCGCCCGCTACACCCGCTCGTGACCGTCTGTCCGCGTTTGTGTGTATGGGTCGACGATTCAAACCGAGCCTATCCCACTAACGTGGGTTGGTAGGTGGATCCTGGTGGATCAATAGCCTCTGTCTGGCCTCACCCTCTGCCGCCAGCCTCAGTGCCCTCATTCGCCGACAACTCAACTCCAAACTCACCCCCTTTTTCCCCTATCGCGCCGCCGCCCGCACTTTCTTTCTCCCTTTCTCGCCCCCGTCTCCGTCTCTCTCCGTCTCGCGCTGCACCTCCGCAGCTTTTCTCCTCTCCGCTGACTGACGCGGGCCTTCCTCTCCCTCTCTCTCTCTCTCTCCTCTCTCTTTCTCACCCTCGACGCCCCCGACCGTCTCCGTTCCACCCTCGCCCGATTCTCCGTCCCCGTTTCGCTCAGGAACACTCGAAGCAACCGACCGACCACCCCCGCACGCAATCCTCCGCGCGTACGGGTAGGCGAGCTCGCGCGCGCACACACGCGCGTACTTGCGTCAAGCGCAAGAGCCACGGACGTATGCTTCGCTCGAGAGTGTGTTCACGAGCACGAGGGCGTTCGAGGCTGATCCAGCGCGTGTGCGAGCGAGCGAGCGAGCGAACGCGGGGGTGAGAGAGCACGGGGACGCGAGGCGAGGCGGGCTGACCCATTTTTTAGCGTTTCACCTGTTTTATCTTCCCACCCTTTTTTACGCCAGAGCCCTACTTTGTTAATGCCTCGAGCGGCCCGCTAGACGACGCCAGACGGCTTCTCGGCTCGATCGGAGAGTAACGCCCGTCGCCACTGCTTCTGCTTTTTTTTTTCTTCTCTTCTTTCTTTTTTTGTTTCAGACACGTGCGTGTGCCGCCTCGAAATCGCCACGCTAGATGAAAGCAGATACGCTCGCGCGTATATCCTCGCCGAGTTTCATTAATATTCTGTATCACCGAGTCACTTCCGGATGCGACGTTCGTCGAGCGCACGGAACGCCGCGCCAGAGAGGGTGGCTCGGCGAGGGGGTGTGCTCGCCCCAGACTGCTTCGATTTTTTCCGTCCTCTCGACCTTTTTTCTCTGGCTCAAGATCGCGAGCACTCTCTCTGCATTACTGTTCTACGCATCGCGAACTTTGTACAAGATTCGACAGAATCGTATACTGGGAGAACCGACGACGTCGCCGCAAAAGAGTTCGTCGCGCGAAGACTATGACCATTTTTGTACGAGGGAATTATAGGAATATGAGATAAGCAAAAATTGCAGTAGCGAGCGACGTTTGACTATGAAAATTGGCCGCATCGGCCGAGAACACCTTCGGGATAGACGTTGGAAATTCGCGATTAACCGTGTTTCGCCCCCCTGGCCCGCATCCTTCGTTCACGTGTTTTTACATGCAAATTCCCGACGGGGACGTAATAAAGTGCGCGGTAAAAGAGACGCGCGGCCATGTGACAGTGGAAAACATAGGAAATAGCGGCAGTCGACCGCATAACTGCACGAAATGTCTGGTAGACCGCGATCGTAACTGTTTCCTCCGTGTTCCGACCTCGTCAGACTAAAGTGAACTATTTAGATTTTAAAGCTACTCCACTTCCTACTTTTATTTCTCAATTTTTCTTTTTACCGCTGCCACCGCTATCGCCACTCCGCCCCCGGAGAAATTCACGCATACGGTCCGAGCCGAAAGACCGACAACCTTTACTGTCGCCATTCCCATCGAATCAAATATCTCTACTACGTAACTTCTACTGATTTACGTTCGCGACGGTAACAGCCCCTTTTTACGTCCGTTCGAACAACACGAATTGTGACGTCCGACGGTGACGTCCGTCTAATCCTCGTTGAAATTCAACGCCAAGCGTCGCGAGATAATTGCCCGAATGAAAGGGTTCATTAGCAGTAGTTTTAGCAGCGGACAAATTCATTTGGCGTAAAAAGCGGCTGAGAAAAATCGAAGAGCGTTTGCATCCGAAAGTCCATCCAGGACCTGGAAGGGGAGGGGGTGGGTTTGTCGACAATAAGGTATGTGCGCGCTCGTGGTAGGTATAATTAAGCGTGCCACACATACGCGTAGACGGGAGCGTGCAGAAAACGCGGCAAAGCCACGGGGAAAAGAGAGAGAGAGAGAGAGAGAGAGAGAGAGACGAGCCGTGCTCCAGGTCTAACTGCTTGATTATAACCTTATCCGAGGACGGCGCGTCACGCCGGGATCACGTACCGCTACGTGAGCAATTTTTGCAGCTAAATACGTGGCCGACGTAGCAGACTGCGCGTCTCTCTTAACTCGCTCGATCAGCGTTGCAACGCGCCACGCCGCCGCCGCCGTCGTTGCACCCCACGCGACGAGACCAGACAGATACCGAGCTATAAACTTTTTATGGACGGTGTGCATTCCCATTTACGGGCTGGGTGGCGCAAAATTATGCCGGGGCTGCCGCCGTGTGCGGCCGGTTCAGGTGCGCCCGGTACGTACACGTGTTTACCGCGCGAATATTTATTCGCCTTCTTCCCGCAGGATAGTTCATCAGCGAAATTTTACCTTCAGGAATTTCCCGAAGATTTAGAACGATCCTCCNCCGCCGTTGCACCCCACGCGACGAGACCAGACAGATACCGAGCTATAAACTTTTTATGGACGGTGTGCATTCCCATCTACGGGCTGGGTGGCGCAAAATTATGCCGGGGCTCCCGCCGTGTGCGGCCGGTTCAGGTGCGCCCGGTACGTACACGCGTTTACCGCGCGAATATTTATTCGCCTTCTTCCCGCAGGATAGTTCATCAGCGAAATTTTACCTTCAGGAATTTCCCGAAGATTTAGAACGATCCTCCAGCTCTTTTTATATTCAATTTCACTGAGCTTATTATGAAAGTCAAATATGTGCGAAAGACTGTGCGTCTTAAAATGTATGATAAATGCAATGAACGTAGGGTAGAGATATTTTAGACGATTCTAATGCGAAACGTCATTGAATTGGGAAAAGTAACGATCGAGATCGGAAAGAAAAGGAAAGACCGGTGCGACGGCCACCTTGAAAGTAATTTCACTGAGCTTATTATGAAAATCAAATATGCGCGAAAGACTGTGCGTCTTAAAATGTATGATAAATGCAATGAACGTAGGGTAGAGATATTTTAGACGATCCTAATGCGAAACGTCATTGAATTGGGAAAAGTGACAATTGAAAAGAAACGGAATTATGAAAGACCGATGCGACGGGCACCTTGAAAGCCTCAGTGACGCGAGGGTGGGCGCGATTTCGCGCAGATTATAACGAGTGCCAGCGACGATCAGATCGTAAAACTCAATGTCACGGTAATAACCGCGGCAATAACTGGCCGCAATAAAACGTAGTCGTCTCCGTGGCGAACGCATGACGTGACGAACAAACGGGCGGCCCGAGAGAAAGAGGCAAAGAAACGAGAGCTGGTGGAAGCTAGGCCACTAGAAAACGGCCGCCACCTCGTGTCCCCATTTTCGCTTTTTTTCCCTTCTCTCTAACGTTTCCGTCTCGCCGCGTTCGCGACGGCCCGACGTTCGTCGATGCGAACGAGCAACGAATCACGGATTCCGAAATCATGAATTATTAAATCGGCTGCTCAAAGAATATTTCAATTTTTCCCGAGTCGCGGTGACAACCGTGACCGTCTCTGGCAACAGGTAGACAGAACGCTTCGTCCGCGGCGTGTAAAAAAATTATACGTCGAACTTAGCGTAATGCATAGAAATGAATAGAACGACGTGAATAATTAGATCGAGGAAGTACGTTTTCGTTCCGATCCGAGTGAAAATTCGGAGCGCGTCGGAGGGATCCCCCGTTAGCGTGACAATGTAATTCGCCTCCGCTTATAAGACCCCGGTTAAACCCATCGCGGCGCGGAGGAGCGGTAGCCTATCCGAACTCGAACCCAGTCGGCAACGACGACGACGACGACGACGACGACGAAATAAGGTGTTTTGTGCGCGTACGAAACGCGCGAGAGACAAAGGTACACGGGAAGCAACGAGACACCTCGTTAATCTCAATTCTCCGGCGAAGATATAAATCAGGAGGAGCAGCGGGAACCGAGCCGCGATTCGTTACGTGTTCTTCGCTCTCGTTTTTATTTCTTTTTTATTCCCTCCTTCCGCGTTCCCGCTCTGCTTTTACTGTCACCGCCGCCGCCGCCGCGCGGTTTCAGGACTCTGCACACGGGGACTATCGAAACGCGGCAATAAGTAACGAGGGACCGATAACTGCTCCCATCGTGGCTAATATTCGGTTTTACCCGGACTAACAACCGCGCATAACGTGCTTTCAACGTACATTGTTGCAAATTTTAATTCAGGGGTTTTCGAATACGGCGACAGGTTGTTCGAAACTTTGCCCCATCCTTCTTCCCCGTCGTTTCATTTCGTTCTGGACGTAGGGACGTAGACGGTGCAAATTACATGCCCCGTGCGAGCCAAGGCTCATTCGGAGACGCGGTTCTGTGCGCGTGTAATTTCGTTCGAAGATAGCGATTGAGGATTCGGAGGAATCAGACCCGACGACACCGAACTTTAACGCGCGCAGCCCAATAATCATAAGACTCGGAACTCCTGTAACTGGTATATAATCGACTCGCGCGAGCGTACCTCGTAAATCGTCGATTAACAGGTGCCAGGATAACGTGGATGATTAACGACGCTGATATTAATAACGCGGATAATCGTCGTATCGAGTTTCTACTAAGTACATTAAAAAAACAAGAGCCAGGAGTACAGATTAGGAGCGAACGTTGCAAACTATAAGAATTAGAATACGTTAATCGTAATTAAAGTTTCGCGTAATTAATAGAGATCGAGCATTCTTCGTCTGTGGGATTTGATTAAAATTTATGTTTGGCAATAAATATAATTGACGATTTTCTTTTTACGATAAATAAAAGTCCCCAAGTGTACGTGTACCTCGAAACGGTTCGTTGAACCATCAGCAGAATGTAGTTCAGTCGTAATTTCCGAAGCGAGAAGAAAAATTACTGTACAGGGGGGGAACTGGTTAGGTTAACCGAAATGTGGCGAGTCGTCGACGATTTTTTTGAGGGAGGACCGTGCCGGGGGATGACGTATCGCAATAAATTCCTGGCGAGTGGACACAATAAACGTCCCCGTTAGACGCGTACCGCGTTTCTCAAGCTGTCCTCGCATCCGTCACGCGATACCGAGCCCGAACGGAGTATTTACACAAACCGGGCAACAACTCCCGATCCGTGTTCGGCCCAGTTCCCCCGGGACATTCTTTTTTAACCTGCACCTTCATCGGCCATTCAGGTGGAATCTCGAAACTCCGCTCATCGATCACTCTCGCTTTCACCGATTCCCTCAGATTTTCCGCCCCCTTCGGAGAATTCTTTTTCCCGGTGAAAAAACAGTGGATCGAGCCCGGAACTTTCTCACGCGATTCCTTTTCACCCTCAGCTCTACGTCGTTGTTCAACATTTTCCATTATCGTTGTTTCCGGGAAACAAATGAAACGTGGAAATGAAATTGAAAAAATCGTAACGCGAAACGATCGTTTATCGTTCGCCGGAGCGACNCGGAGAATTCTTTTTCCCGGTGAAAAAACAGTGGATCGAGCCCGGAACTTTCTCACGCGATTCCTTTTCACCCTCAGCTCTACGTCGTTGTTCAACATTTTCCATTATCGTTGTTTCCGGGAAACAAATGAAACGTGGAAATGAAATTGAAAAAATCGTAACGCGAAACGATCGTTTATCGTTCGCCGGAGCGACTAGCTGCCATGACGAGGCAGGAATTTGGATTTTCTTTATGCGATCGCGACGTGGCGCAACAACTTCGTAAATCTCCTAATGAAAGCCGAGCAGTTGNGGGAAACAAATGAAACGTGGAAATGAAATTGAAAAAATCGTAACGCGAAACGATCGTTTATCGTTCGCCGGAGCGACTAGCTGCCATGACGAGGCAGGAATTTGGATTTTCTTTATGCGATCGCGACGTGGCGCAACAACTTCGTAAATCTCCTAATGAAATCCGAGCAGTTGGGAACATTGGGCCGGCGGTAAATGCCGGCGTTGTATATTCGCAACTGCGTGCACGCGTTACACGGTCGTATTTATACTGCGTATGCGCGTGCCGACCAGTTACGAATTAGGTTTGTCCGTGCTTTGATATCCCAGAACCCGGGACGAGGCGCTCTTTGCTGCACCGCGCGTCGTGTTATCGCGGTGAATGCAAATTCTCGAAAATTCAAACGTGTTCTCCGAACCGTTGTCTTTGTAACGCGAATCCTTTAGCCCCGAGAAGGATACGAACGCAGCAGCGGCCAGGGACAAACAGGGCAAGATCCTCTGTACAACGTACTGCGCGGACAAATGCGAGGTTCAGCCACTTTGACACGATAATGCATCTAATTTGACAAACTAGTATATCTTGCAATTATTTCGCGAGATTTATACTTGAAACCGTAACAATCCAGACGACGGATAATATTCTAAAAGATGAGCCTAGGTTTTAATGAAAATCTTCCTTAATGAAAGAGAGGAGTTAAAATTGCGACTACTGTTTTAACCCCTTCCCGTACAATTTAGCTCGGGAAACTTCGAGCCTTGTCCATTCTTAAGTAGTTTTCCTCCGTTTTTTATATGTACAACAACTTTGTACATTCTGGGTGGACATGAGATTACAACCACAAGTCTGATTTGTGATACCCATGTTTGCTATAAAATTTTGGTCACGAGTTCGACTCATGATATTTATATCTAGTACAAAATTATAATCACGAGTCAGACTCGTTAAAGTACGGCAAGGGGTTAATTAGGTTAAAATCGGAGAAAGCATCGCTAAAAAATAGGAGCTCATAGAGTAAATCGCAGTGGAAAATGAACCGTGGTGTTCTCGAATGACAACGTATGGAGCGAGAGCGAGCTAGAACGAGGTGGTGAATTCCCGATTACGTTACTTGGCCAGCAAACCGCCGTGTTGCGTATCGTGCATTACAATTTCACGAACGCACGCTGTTTTGGGTGTAAGCGATGAGCAAAAACCATTGCCGAAATTATTCAACAGATAAATACCAAATATTGATTGGACAATACAGAATGCAAATCGCCATATTACTGCATAATTCATATATACGTATTCAATGTACGCGTTTGGTAGTTGAAATGGACGTTAGCCGCGGTTATTCGAAGATAATCATTCCCGTTTGATACGCGTTTGATAACGTATGCGCGTAACACCGGGGAAAACTAGGGAGGCCAATATGAAGAAGGGATTTAACGTCAGTGATAACGGATCGGGAACGAGGACGGAAGGAATGGCCCGAAGCATGAGAGGGACGATCGACCGGATTCCAATCAACATTTTACCGCCTGTAAAACTTGCCCATTTCGCAACATTGCTTCGTTGCTCTACCTTAAACTTCGCGTAAGTTCCAGTCTATTACCGTGCAAGCATGGATTACGCGTAAATACGCCCTGACCCTTTTTCGTTCCCACCTCGTTCGCCCTTTATCTCGTCATTCAGATCGTCGTCGTTGGTATCTCTATGAGCTAGCAAAATTGGATCTTCTCGCCGATTTTTATGATATTAAAATACGTCATTACTAATAATTGTTATCACGTGTCTATGGTTTCGACAGCGCGTTCTTACTTACTTAAAACTTATTTACTGCTGCTTGGCTTCCCGAGATATAAACCAACGCATATTTCTAGCATGTATAATCGACAAAATGTTGAAAATCTTTCTTACTACGTGATAATAGTAAAACATCTGTGATACGCATGGTCCTCGTTACTTGCCATTATACCGATACGTGAACGGGGAACAGGACAAAAATGTGTTGTAACGTCGGTTGCGGATCGACCAGGGGCTCTGTTCGATCCCCTCGCTGGTATAAATTCTTGATCCCGTGAGCGGAGAAAGAAATGTGTACCCAACTATCGAACCTCCTCTTCCGCTACTTTAATAAACATGAGTGATTCCGTTATCCCATCGTCTCGAATCGACGCGCGTGCCACGAATCAGTCAGCCACCAAAGCGTTACAGATACAGCAGCGTAACGATGAGATGTACAATTCCCTTTTTGCCCCTATCTGCTCCACGATGCGCAGTGACTATCTTTCGTGATTCATCGAAATGTCAAAACGTTTAAAATTTTCTGAACGAAAATTAAAGTTAATATTTATATATCTTTTGAATGGTTGGACCGCGATTTGCATGATTCTGGTCTCATTTCATTCCAAAAAATAGACCAAATTGAACGCGATACGTAAATTATCTTAATATGTATTACTTTTTACGAGATTCGGGGTTGAATTTTTCAGCCGGTACGAAATCGCTAGCGTTCGAGAAAAGAATACTCGTGTAGAGTTCACGCGCTACAACTACTTGGCGCGAAAACTCTACCGAGTTTTCTAATATGAAGAAACACGACGTGCCCTAGAGATCATTATTAAACGATACCATTCCTCTATTCAAATTTTCAAATTGACGCCGGTGTAATTATTTGACAGATCGCAGTTTCTCTCCCTGGTTTGCCTGTGACCCGGTCTATAAAATGCAGGTCGAGGAGCGTTACAGGTGGGCAGCCGAAAAAGAAGTCTCTCAGAGGTCGTAATAAACTAGCGCGCGGCGTCGACGATGGACGGCGAACGAGAATCGATCCCGGGGCAAGGTTGAGTCATTCGTCTAGCGGTTCGTTGAACACTCGAGAATTTGTTGTTGTCCGTGAGAGATTCTATGAGGTTCACGGTCCTTGTCACGGTCCCCTTTATGGGCCGTACGTGCTCGTCGGAGCACCGCGCGGAAACCAATACGATCGCCGTCCGCCACCCGCATACACGCCCGTTGTTTACTATTTCAGAACACGCGGTGTATAAAAGGTGACTGTAGGTGGCCGTGTCGCCCCGCTGCCTACGAACTAAACTCGCTCCTCGCGGGGTAATATATTTTTTATTGTTAATCTACGGTGATTTATGTCGGACCCGTCGTCCATAACGTGGTCCTTTTACTGCGTCCCTCCCTCCCGATCCTTCGTACTCGTATGCTGACCCGAACCACCCCGTAGACAGTCTATAAACATCTTGACAAACCTTAAGAATTAGAGTTCGCCCTGAAGGAACGGGATATAAGTTATACGTTATACGGTCGAAGCTGCTTTAACTGCAAATTCTACAGACGACGAAACGTCAGACGAATACAGATATTTCTTTGTCAATATCCATAATACACCGTTCTAGCTCTCGTCCTTATGGCGCGGTGATCAGGAACGCTGTGCGTCATCTATACAGATATTAAACGCGTCTTCTCTCTCTCCGGAAAATTCGCTTCCAGTCACGTATTGCTTACTTCATCGCCGGCTCCCTTTCATTTTCTCGAAATCGTTACCCTCGACTTTCTTTCTCTCTCTCTCTCTCTCTCATACACACTGTCTTTCTCTCCCCGTTTGCCGCGGTCAGTCCTCCAGAAAGAAAATTCAGGAAAATCCAATTGGCGGCGACGACGCGACGGGAAAGTCTCGTTTTATGCCATCGTCGTAGCGTACGGGCACCGAAACGAGGAGAGGAAACCGCGTTCGCTTGTTTCCAGGTAAAGGAAAGAAAGGCGGGCGCGGTGTAAGGTAGGCAGGTTTACGAGGAACGGCCAGTCGTGAGCGTAACTCCAAACATTTTCCACGTTTCTTACCGTGGCGTAAACCGTCGTCGCCTTGCCGTGTCCAAGCGCTCGAAGTACGACTTTAATCCACTAACAGCAACGGCGCAATTCGTTTGCGTTTTCTTGATTTAAAAGAGAACTAGCTTGTGCGCCCGTGTCTACGCGTACCCGTATTCTCTAGCTGTGTATAAGGAACGTCTGTCCGCCCGGATAAACGTGGCGGCGCGGAAAACCCTCCGTATCGAAGGAAACGATGGAAATGGCCATCGTATGTAACCTACTCGTTGCCGTTTAGGCTTTAAGCGTACAATATCGCCTATCGCGTTTGTCACACGCAGGACATTATTCATTGTTTTTATCTATCGAAATATAGTTCGATCCTATAGCACGCGTCGTGGATAAAATTCTGATTTACGCTCGTGTACAGGCACCTCGAACGATTTTTAACCAATTTCAATTGCATTGGTTCAAAATCGTTTGTGTTATTTTAACAGGTCTCATCAAAAATCTATTTAAGGTGGCTCCAGCGTTTGGTGTCGTATCAAGCGAGGGTTCCATTAAGATTTAGAGTTTTTTTCTGGTTGAATGCTCTTGACATAAATATATATTGTTGTACACGATTCAAATGTACATAACTCGCAATAAAATGCCACAAATAATAAAAAGTAAAAAAGAATTATGTATGTTAATTTTCGTCCTATGAGAAACGCCCTCTGCTGTATGTTCCTGATCTGTAAGCGGACATGCGAAGAACAGAGCACAAAGATGGTAAAATGTAACATGTCAAACTTTCACTGCTATTTACTCATCAAAATGCGTGGTTACCTATATTTATTTTGATACTATCAGAATCCTTGTCTGAAATTTTATAAGCATGTAGTTTTTTACTCAAATCTATAATTTTATTACTAAGAACAAGCAATTTATCTTACATTTCCCATATAACT
>SMSR01015674.1:37831-52479 GCA_019453355.1 Ceratina japonica | reverse complement strand
TTTAGACAAACTCGCTGGAGCCACCTTAATATTTGTCAGATTTTTTTATAAGAAGTATTCTCACGCTTATGCTTGCCTATTTATAATGATACGCAACGGTGATACGATACGACACGAAGATATGCTTCTTTACGCGTTTAGCGTTCGTATCGCGTTACATTCTCAAGGAATAAAATTGGTATAGATTGCGATTTCAGTTATTTCCGAGTACGCGCCATTTAACCGGGTAACTGTAGTACAAGAGCAATTGCGAACGGTCGTTACGTACCGTGTCAAACCGTCGATGGGACGCGACGGTAAGGGGATAGCCGAGACGAGCCGGCCGGAAGTTATGTGGATATTAAATAAGGATCCATCATAACGATCCGTCATATGTCCCTAACAGAATCCGTTTATACACTCTGCGAGGGACTATATCCTTAAGCCGGGAACAGATGGAGTGGACGGGTCGACTGTATGATTCCGAACGCCATATTCCGCCGAGTAATTAGCTATAACTCCTATAATTACGACTATTTCCTTTAATTCAATGCCGCGGCTAGGCGCGCCGATAAATTTTACGACGGGAATTTACTGCCTCGTATCCCTCGAAGACGAAGCGCGCGTTTAATCGTCCCGAGCCCCCAAACACTTGGTAATCTCACGAGTAATCGCGAGAAAAAGGAGCTCGCGAACTTTTATCCAGAGAAGTAGAAAAATTATCCGGTGCCGATGAAAAATGTCCGTTGCCGCGGAAATCTTTCTTCAATTTTAGTTCCTCGGCGAAATAAATGAAGCGATAATCGTTAGTCAGGGGATCGCGCGTGGAAACTTCCTCCGAATCCTTTTCCCGCTGACAACGGATCGCGGCGACGTGTGAAAAAACCGAAAGGGCCGAATTCGAAGGGCGAAAAAATGGCGTGCCACGAAGCTCGGGAGGAATGAATCGGAACGAGAGCCACGGTATGCCAACTATCCGGGCTCTCGCGAGCTTTTCATCGCCGAGAGGTCGGTCGCCGATGCAATTCACCCTTCTTACTCCCCTACCACGTCGACTTGCCCCACAGCTTATTATCATTCCATCGATATACGTCCGTTTTTCCGCGTGACGCGCGTACATCGCGTTCAGAACCGCGGCGCACTTGGGGTTTAAAAACCGTGTCCGATGAAAGCAATTAAACGGCCGAGCATCGTCGGCGAGAACCGGATTAATCCAGACGCGTGACTTCCAGCAACGCATCGGCCGTGATAATAAGCCGGACTCAGTCTAGTTGTTCGGTCAATTAATCCGTGGAACAGGAAGCTCGGATGACGAAAGCGTACCGTCGCCGGCGGAATTAGTATCTTCGCGCGCGGTTCGGTTCCAGCTCGTAGAAAGAGCTCGTAAAGGATCTGACCTCGTTCCCGTGAAACCGATCCTCGCCTACCAACCGACCGTAAATAACGTCGCGTCGCCGACCCCTAAACCTCTCGCCGGTTTGCTCTTAAAGGTCAGCACGCGCCGAATGCGACGAGGCTCTTCCTATGGAAACGACCCCTTGAACGAACAAATTGCAGGCATCTGCGGCGAGGCCGGCGCTCGAGATTGGTCTGGCCCACGCGGAAAACGTATCCCTTGTGAAGCCAGACATTATCAGCGAACAACCCCAGTTGCAGCGCGCTCGGATGCAATGTAAGCGTGTCTTGCGTGGGCGTCGCGAACGGGCGTGGGTACAGAGGTGACATTCCCACGTGCCGCGGCTGCGTGGGCATTTATAAGAAAGAAGATAGTCGATCCTCGAAGACGGCGCGGTCTTTGCGTGAAAATAAAAATCGCGCGTGGGCGGGCGGAAAATTTCCCGTCGGTCGCAGAAGAGCGGCGGCGGCGGCGGCTGCCACCCTCGCCGTTCATCAGTTATTATTATTTAACGGGCGAACGTGTTAAATTGGAGAACTTTCGACACCGTGGCTAGACATTTTAATTGGAAATTGTTTCCGCGCTTTTCACGAATAATTATGGTCTATGAAACCGCGTGAATCGCGTGCCCGGCTGCCACCTTCCGGCGAACCTTCCCACGCCCGGCCAGAAATGTTTCGTAACAGCTTGTGTAATTATTTTTCGACCGGCAAAGCGGGAATGTTCCGAAGGAATTTCATCCGTCAAGTGGAACGGCGAGGGAGTGAAATATAGTATTATATAGCGACCCGTTCCAGAGCAGGAGACAGTTCTTTGATGTCAATTCTGTTATTTTTCCCATTGACAGAACGTACCGGGGGGTTATTTTTTTAACTTGACAACCAACAATTTTCGAATCTATTTATACGACCGATTTCCGATCGTTTCTATTAATAGGAGAGAGAGAGAAAGAGAGAGAGAGAGCGAGGAGATAAAAAGGAGATAGAGGACTTGTCGCAAAAGTTTACGAACCGTGCGAATCCTTGGAGTAATATAGAAGCAGTTTCAGCTTTGAAACCCCATAGCTGTAATTTTCCGTGGCTTACTGCCACTTTGATGTAACTAAAGCACTGTCGACCGCCCACAGTGAGATTAAGGTTCGCATTCAGGACTAAAGCTGGCGCGGGCGCGCACACATTCGCAGTCTAAACACGCGGCGCACAAGCGCGGCCAAAGCTGACGGAATCCAGAATTTTGTACACAGACTACGTAATCGTTCTCAGACGATATAAATTCTTGGCACGCAACGATTTATATACGTACGCGTATATATATAATACATACGTGCGTACATTCGCGCGGACCGGGTACCGCTGATAATAAAGGATAATTGAATAATAAAAAGGTGAGCCGCAATAACCCACGCGGCGTCTAAACAGCGGCGGAAACGGATGGAACGGTACAGGGGGTTGAAAATAGAATTTGCATCTTGGCAACAGATGAAAAACTCGATTTTTACCGGCCCACGTCGTTCGGGTGAATTTCATAAAAATCTTCGTCCGCGGAACTTTGATCATACGCGAAAGAAGATAGAAACGTACAATGAATACGTGGTCGAAATTGTTGCGGTTCTCAACTTTTACATTTACCGATTACCGGAACAGGAAATTTGATCAGATCAACTTACCCGGCAACTGTTTGGTCAGTCCGTAGATACGAGGAAGCTAATCTAATGAAACTAAATATTTCCTAACTTTTATTATTCAATTCTTCCGGCGGGCGCACGGTCCCCGCCCGCCGTTCGTAAAAATATCGATATGGATCGTAAAGCGCGATTCGGAGCCTGACTCTTTTTACCCTCGATCCCTCCGCCGTCGTCCCGCACCGCCGCTCCACCCTTCGGTACGAGGGGGACACATTTGCGAAAAGTATCCGTACTCCGCTCGGCTCTAAAATTCGAGACACATCCTGTACCGTGTCCGACAACTTCGTCGGCACAGTGAACTTTGAACTTCCGCTCTGTTACACGACGAATCGCTCCCGATGACCCGTGAACTTTTAGGTTCGCCGCTTTCCAATCTTCCCGTTCTTCAAACCCCGTTCTCCCACCCCCCCGACCAGCTAGCTACGAGTATCGGTCTTTCCCAGCTGTTTTCAATTATCAGGGAAATTCGTTTCGGATTCTTTCCCCCGGCCGCTCGTCGTTGTTCATCCCGGATCCGTCGGGACGAAAAGGGATCGCATTGCGTAATTCGAATCGTCCCATTATCCTCTCCTCTCTCGCGCCCTGACTCCTTCGACGATACTTTTTTGCGACCGCGACGCGAATCTGATAATCGGCCGCCGTTTTTCAACGGTGAATTACTCTCGATCGATCTCGGGATTCGGTATTCGCCGGAAATAAATTGTTATCAAATGAGATTGATAAAGCGAAACGCCGCTTCGCTATTAAATTCACGCGCACACAGTATTTTAATCGTCGGAAACGGGACGGTAGAATTTTTCGGCAATATTTTTCCGTGGCCACGATTTTAAATCGCGCACGGCGGCGCTAGAATGAAAACGCGGAAGAAAAATACATGCGTCATCGTCGGGTCCGGTCCATTTTTGTTTTTGTCGTTTGAAAATTTCAAAGTCGGCCGTCCGCGTCGAGACGTAATTGCGGATCGTAATTATGACGTACCGCGATATAGCACGTGTCTTTATTCGCGGCGTACAACCCATTCCTGACATTTCCACGTCATCCCGCGAATGAAACATGCGAATCGTACGAGTTCCGAGAGGAATGGGGTCGACCGGATTAATATCTCAACGCGCCCATCCCGAGCATTACAGCGTATTAATCGATCCGTACGTGGAACTACCGTAAACACGAGTTAATGGACACGGCAGACGTTCGAATTAAATAGGTCAAAACGAAGATCGACGATGATCCGCTAATTAAAATTTATAATTAAAAATTCGATCGGCAGCGAATAATCTACTTGGCAATTTGTACCGCCGCGACTCGCAATCGGCTCGGATCGATCGGAGAAAACTCGAAGAGGTATCACATGCACGAAAATCACTTTTGAAATTAGCCGATGTTCACGAGCGATCGCGAGGTGTCGAATTAATCACGTCTAATTCGACGCAATAATAAAGCTTGGGGGGTGCAGGTTATTTCCATGTCGCGACGGAGAGAAAGAAGGATCGCGATAGGCCGAGGGAAAAGAGAAATGAGGACTGTAGAAAGCACGCGATGACCCAGACAGGATGGCGACTCGGCGAACCCCTTTTATGCCCTGCCAAGTCGACCTGTACAGAGAACCCTTACGAGATGCATACAAGTGACGCGGCTATATGCATCCGCCGCGTGCACACGTATACGTGCACACGGCCGCGTTTGTGTGCTCCTCTCGTTCTCGGAATCGGTATAACCGGAAGCGCACGTGATTATTCCTANCCGGCTATATGCATCCGCCGCGTGCACACGTATACGTGCACACGGCCGCGTTTGTGTGCCTCTCGTTCTCGGAATCGGTATAACCGGAAGCGCACGTGATTATTCCTATCGGCGCAGAAAATCGTTACGAATCGAGCGATCGTGGCGACGGGCCTCTCGCGAAATATTTATAATCATTCTACCACGTGCCGCAGCCTATATCTGAGAGAACTTATTACTGTAAATACAGTAATCTCGCTACAAGCTCGAGGATAATTGATAACGATACGTGCGATACTTATAGGAAATAATTGTCAAAGAGAATAAAGAATTCGTTCGGGAAACTTCGACCAGATTTCCTTATAATAGAAACCGTACGATTATCGAATAGCGCGGCGAAATGAAAAAGGAGACGGAGTTATAGCCGGTGACGTTAGATTGCGAGAAGTTGTGTAATAAACCGCAATAAAACATCTGGCGAGGGGATGTAAGTACACTTGTGCACGTGACATCTTTCACGGTCTTTTAATGGAAAATTCATGAGTTTGATCCTGAAACGAGGTAAATAACGGGTATAAGTGCCGCGCGTCGATATGTTATTTTCCCCGCTGGCCGCGATCTACGGACACTCCTCCGTTTTCTATCCTGCGCCTCGATTCGTAAAATTGCCGCGATAACGTTCCCCGGCGAATTTATAACGTGAATTAATAACACGCGTGATCGGGAGCTGGTTTTCACGAAGGTGTCATTTCCCTCCCACTAATGCATTTAGTAATTTCGTACCGCCGCTCTCGATACCCCCAGTGTTTCCACGTTACTCGTTACGATACGATTTTTCAATTAACATCGAACGCCCCTCTTGCAGACTACGTGAAATATGGGNCCGCTTCTCCTCCCGCTAATGCATTTAGTAATTTCGTATCGCCGCTCTCGATACCCCCAGTGTTTCCACGTTACTCGTAACGATACGATTTTTCAATTAACATCGAACGCCCCTCTTGCAGACTACGTGAAATATAGAGGGAACCGGCTCGTGGCCGAGCAGCAGACCGCCTTATGAAACCGCCAGGACCATCGGTGGCGTGTATATTCTCGGGCATTATCTGTGCAATTAATCGAGACAACGACAAGGGCAGAAAATTGGCGAACGATACTAGAAGGAGGGAACGGTTCCAGGAAGGAACTGCGAAGAATCGTATCGTTGATTCGGTTGGTCCCCGCTCTTTCGGAGCTCCTCTCCGGCTTCCTTCGCCCCCCCGGAGCTCTTGCCCGTCTCTCCGTCTCTATCTCGAGTTCTTCGACGACTTCGAAGATTCGTATCTACGAGCCGCCGACGCTGGCTGCGATGGAAACTCACGTAACTTGGACCATTAACAGGTCATAGGATGAATCGTTATGGCGAGTTTTCGAAGGAGACCACAACGCGTTATCCGCGCAACGGAAGTCCATGCCGTTACCGCTCATATACTCGAATCCCCCTCTCTCTCTCTCTCTCTTTTTCCCCCTCTGTCTTTCATCCCTTTCTCCTCGGCCCCTAAGTTTGTACAAATTCTGTCGTGGAACCGACCCAGTGACATCGATGGAAACGCAGCTTTGGCACGTTTTCCGCTTAAAACTATCTTGGCAATCGCCCCTTCCCGTTTTCATTTTTTCCCCTCCCGTCGCGTTCCGCGTCTATTCTTCTCCGTTCCCCGTTCGCCTCGCGGAGTTAGCGCGGTTACCGAAAACTTGCCGCCTTCTTTTATTGCATCCTGTGCAGCAGGAAACTTCGGGCGGGCAGGAATTTACGAGGGAACCGCTCTCTCTTCCCATCGGACAGACGCTTGCTAATTGTGAACTCGGATAAGCTCGACGGCTTGCTAAACGAAACTCGCCCGATTACTTCTTGCACCGCTAAATACATGGGAAAGCTGTTTGGACATTTTAGCTGTTTGGATTCTGCTCTTTTTGCGCGACTGTACTTCTTCCGCTGCGAATACTTTTAAACGAGCGAGATCACCGTGAACGAGATATACGAAAAATCGGGGGTATAAAAATTCGGAGGACCGTCCTAGCATTTTTATCGATCGGCCTGATTACGCTCTCGAAAACGTCTACTCGGGATCAACGTAAATCTTTCATCCTTCCTTAATAATAGCATCTACTTGTAGATTAACACTTGGTAAGGGCTTACAAATGAGCCGAAACGTTGTACTTTACAAATATCTTATGGAAATAAACTGACTCTTGTTGAGGCATTCGTCCAAGAATAACAGGTCGTTTTGGGTATTATTAAAAATTCTATCACTGGACGTTAAAATTCAAACAAATAAATGGCATCTACTACTGTGCAGACTTAGGGAAAAGAAAGAACCGACTCGATACGTCACGAGATTCGTTCGGTAGGGGTGAAACTCGTGACCTGCTTACGACGCTCGTAATTGGACACCGATTCCCATTTGGCTTCCAAGAGACAGACAGGGCTCAATTTAATACAATTCGACCCGGCCATGGTCGTCCTAATTTCACCGCGTTCATGCAAATCCGACGTGTACCGCCCCGGGGACGGCATTTCTTAATCCCGAGACTTCTGCACCCTCGCTTCCCACATAATGTGCCCTGGTTTCCTCCCACGGAACGGAGAAGGGGACTTACGACGATGACGATCAGGATCATTGATTCTCGTTCCGCAGGATGTCACCGAATCGCGTCGAAACAGAAATAAATTTCGCTCGGACTATTATCTATTAACGACGTGGATTCTTTCAACGTTAGAAGACAGGAAGCATTCCGACCGCATATTTTCTAGTAACTTCTGCTAATAATTTCTCGTTGAAAGTGTTTTCCATGTTTTCCATTATTTTCTGAAAACCTGTGGAGCTTTCGTTTTAATCTGGACGAGCGACGTTAATCGACAATCGCCGAGTGACGGCTGACCGAACGGCTAAGATCAAAGGGTGGAAACCGCGGGATTCTTTTTTAAAAATCGTTACAAAATCGCGCGCCGCGACGGGAGGATGGTTTTGGTGTATCGCGATAACGCGAGGGACATTTGAAATTTCAGGCGGAGGCTTTGTTTCGGACAGCCGCGCCACGCACAGGCTAATTTCGCATCGGTTATATGAAAGTCAGCGGGAAACCACGGGCATCCGCATTCCCACAGGCCCGTAACGCATGACAGAGATGTCACGCACTCCGCACGCACTCCGCACGCACATACTATGCCGCGCGGTACCGAGGTCGCCGGTATATGTCGTGCCCGGCGTTAGTGCGTTCCCGCTAACAGTAATAGAGCAATCGGGGAATAAAATGGCCAACGAAAGAGCGGAACGAAAAATACAAAAAAAATTGAGGGAGGGAAGTAAAGAGAGAGAGAGAGGGAGAGAGAGGAGCTTTCTAGCCGATTCGCGTCACCGGTGACCTCCAGGCACGATGCCTATCGTAATTGCCAGTAATGTCAGCTCGAAACGCCACAGATAAGGGATCGAACGATTACCGTTTAACACGGTTTATATTGCCGGATAATTTGCCGGAACAACGCGATCGAGACGGATCGACCGCGACGACGAGCGGAACGTGGCCACTGTCTCGCTAATGGGAGGAAAAAGAGCGCCGACGATTTAACGCAAAACGAAACGAGCTGATTCGATTCGCAAAATCTTTTGCCAACGAAATTGCACGAAGATCGATACGTAACAGGAAGAAATCGTGGACCACTTCTACTCCTAATAAATCGTTCTACGAAGAGATCCGGTTTCGTATAAAGTCGAAAAGTTTTTGAATAACTACGGCTTCCGGGAGCCAAGAGCGAATCGCGTCCCCTATATCGCATAAGTAAACCGGATTGTCCGCCGACAACAAAAGCGCAGGAGTGCAATCATACTCGAAAGGTAGCGAGCGATAAAATACCGCTCGAAAAAGAGGTTCTACGGAAATGAAACGAGCGCGACGCTGCGGCGGCGGCGGCGGCGGCGGGGATCGGCATCATCGATACATTTCCAACGCTCGGTGTTTCCGATCGAGTCGCCGAAAACGAAACATCCCAGCGCGGTCGTGTGTCAATTTGCTGGACAGTTTCGACTCGTAAACACGAATCTCCGGCCCGTAACTGTATACCATCCCCGGTGGTTACCCGCGTGTCACGTGGCAATAAAATTCTAACAATATCGGGCCGCCGCGCATCGATTTCTCATACGTACGTCGCGCGCCCCTATCCAAAGATCAGAATTACGTCGCCTCGGCACCACTTTTACGATTGAAAATTCTCGCGCTTCCGTGTATAGGTACGCACGTACGAGCACGCGTGTCACCGACTTCGCACACCGCGCCTGGCACAAAGGAAGTTAGGCGACGAGATATCTGGTATATACGCGCACATTATTCTACGAACCACCTTCCCTCTCCGTCCGCCGGCCTGGGAAATCCATAGGAAATCTCGTGTTCCAAAGCTACCACTGTTTTCGAGATGACAAGATGGTTTTTGCAGCCTCCGCGAAACCTGGTCGAGCGGCGGTAACAAAACGGGGTCAGGCTCAACTGTCCCTTCTGACATCCCCTAAATTCTCTATCATTCGTTCAACTACTCTCAGGTAAATAAAAATAAGATTTCTATTCCAGGCTTTGAAAGCGTAATTATGTCTTTTGAGAAATTCTACTTAGTAGTATACTAGTTATTAACCCCTTGGGTACATTTGACGTCTGAGACACGTCATTCACTTTTTTCCCTTAAGGAGGTTCTACCGGTAACAGTTTTAAAATTCCGAAAAATTTAAAATTTAGCGTATGAGTAGATATTGGTTAAATAATGACTNTGGTAACAAAACGGGGTCAGACTCAACTGTCCCTTCTGACATCCCCTAAATTCTCTATCATTCGTTCAACTACTCTCTGGTAAATAAAAATAAGATTTCTANGAATAGGATCGAAATCATAGACTGATGAATTCTCTACAACACTCATTCTTGGTATTTTTTTCTTGTGGGCTACGGTTTTCAAAATAACACGCGGTAAAAACTTGAAGTTTTCGAAAGAATGATGTACGCGGCATGGTTCGAAAACTTAAAATTCTGTCGCGTATTATTCTGAAAACCGTTACTCGCAGGAAAAAAATACCAAGAATGATTGTTATAGAGAATTTATCAATCTATAATTTCGATCCTATCCATATATATCGTCCGACCAATAGAAACTTAGATATTTGCGAAAAACAATTTAAATTGAAATCTTCAGAACTCTTCTCTCATCCCATGAAAGTTCACCAAAATTTAACAGAGTCATTATTTAACCAATATCTACTCATAAGCTAAATTTTAGATTTTTCGTAATTTTGAAACTGTTACCGGTAGGACCTCCTTAAGAGCCTAGATTGAATTTATTTCATTTAGTTTTATTTTATTGTTATTAATTTATTTTTGTTTTGCAATTCTAATTATTTGAAGACATCTTAATACTACATATATCACCAATATTTTAGAAATAAATAAATTCTTACGTAAAATGTACTGCTTTTACATACAACTCCAAGCAATCAAAAATTATACCCGTTCCACATGCAAATATTTTCTCAAATAAATCCGTACCCAAGGGTTTAATCTCAGATTGCTCGCTTTATAATTTCGAAAGAATCCCGTCTACGTACTCGAAATTCGCCCGAGATGTTTCTTATCGATTTGACCCGCTCACGAAGAGGCAGCCCGGTCAGTTAATTACCACGTCCAACGGGGATACAACAGAAACGTTTACGGTGGCGTCGGTCCGGGACGTGAGTGAGAGAGCTAATCCTTCAGCGGAAGATCCGTGTGTTTTTGGGATAGGCGCCAGGTGCGGGAGCCGAGAGAAGAGGGTAAGAACCGCAAGGGTTTCCGGTGTTCGTAAGGTGGCCGTCCCGGACCAAGCGGGGGGGTTGCAGAGGGTGAAAGCTGCAAGGGCTCTGTTTGACGCGGAATTGCGTGCCTGGCTCATTCGTCTCCGGCTTATCCTCTGCCACGTGCCCCCCAGTTTCGCTTTTCTTATCTGGCCGTGCACGCACTTTATCCGATATCGCTGGGGAACCTCAAATCCGTCACTTTCGAGCGGGCACCCTCGCCGTCTGCGTGCCACTGGAACCTTTTTTTTGGGCGGGCAACGGAAAAAAAAGGTACGTAGGAAAAAAAAGGCTAGCCGGTGAATAAATTCGCGCGGGGGACCCGAGGAAATTGGAATACATGAAATATGGCCGTTCGAATCGTTCTCGGTCGCTAATGCCTCTCGCAAAAAGATATTTACACGAGGAACGTGTCGCGGCGGACCGTTTTTCTTCGTCTCTCGGCGATCGGCCGGGGGACGTGTATCGCGAGAGGAATTTACCGACGCGTCTGTTTATTAGACAGCGGCGCACTATTATCGATTCGTTCCTGCTGATGACTTTGAAGCTTCGCTGAGGCCGACGTGTTCTATTTTTACCGGGTAGCTCTAGTATCGAGGATGGAGAGAATAACGGCAAGGTCACGAGGTGGAGCACGAAGAAAAAGAAGAAGCAGAGCGGAAGAGCGGCGAGCCGAAATTGGGGCGGACGAGCGACCGGCGGCGAGGGAAAATGAGGCGTGAAAAGGGAACGTCGAAAACATTAGGAATGCCCCGTGGCTCCGAACGAAATCAAATTTGCTTATGAATGGCAGTGATTAGGAGTCAGCTGATTTCGACGGTGGCATTGTCCCGTTCTCATACTCGCAATTACGATTCTACGACGAGAGGAGGTATCGATGTCAGTGGAAAAACGTTTGCGAAGAAGGATACGTACGATAAATAAATAATTGCAAAAGCTAAATTATCGTGTTACGTCAGTGCGAAAGTAATTGCAGCTTTTGGTGATATTAAAACTGCAATTATATTTTAGCCGACGCAATACTACGCCGGATCGTTACTTCGCAAATTAAAATTAGAGGTCAGCGAAGTAATCGAGTGGATGACAACCTTGAATACGGATAAAGATATCTAAAAGCCTACTAGACAAATTGACGAAAATTTCTTGATGCCGTTCGACGAAGGGGCATTGAATCATCAAAGGGGGAAATTCGCCGAAGGGTGCATCGATTGGTCGGGCGAGTTTTTCTCTCTCCTACGTGGGCACGAACCCACGACCGATCGCCCGCTACGTGATTCATTTGAATAGGACGAATTTGGCGGCCAATGAAAAGCCATGGGTCCGTGGGGAACCGTAAGCTCAAAAATTATCATTCCGGGCGCCGCCGCCGTCGTCGGCCCGACAGATCTTTGAAAAAAGGCACAAGACACAAACAAGCGACAGATTATGCAGGCACGTGTGCCACGTGCTTCCGATATTGCACCGCGACCCCCCGCCATCCGTCTTGCGTGTCTTTGATTCGACCGTGATAAATTTTATTTACCCATGAACCATCTACCGATCCGCAGGCCCCGCGTAATTTACATGAAGTTTGGACAGCGGTAGCGTGACAAATTCTTCTAAGGCCAGTATTTCATACGTACGTCGCAGCCGTCGTCGTCGAGAGAACGCGAATGGGAAATTACAATCTGTTAACGAGTAAACAGCATGAATAATATATAACCAGCCGTTCGTTAAGCAATGGATAAATAGTAAACGACAATATTGGGTCTCGGTAGAGTGGAGTACTTGATATTTTCGAGCCAACCACGGTTGAAATATTAAGCTAGCTTCTACTACTGCAATTCCCATCGGGATCGACGCTGCATCGAAACTTTTATTTCCCGTCGCCGGTTTCGTCAATGTTTACCGTCCGTTTCTCTCGCCAATTAACGCGTCCGGTCTCGGTACAACCGGCGGTTACGTCGATGAATCTATAGGAATGAGACTACCTCAGAGGGTAATCGGCCCTGGAGCTCACAATGGGCGAGAGCCCGCCCTCCGGCTGCAACCCGCATTTCATTCCCCTTTCTTTCGCTACGAAGTAGTGTCATTATCGTACCGGTATCATTTTTCGCCACTCACGGTATCATTGCCCTCGCGAGCGTCTCTCCGACCAATATCAGACACGCGCGAGCCCCGGGGAGAAACGAACGCTGCAACAGCAGTTAACTCGGGGACAATACAATAATTTATAACGAACTTTATCCGGTAATAATACGCTCGTCGAGCCCCAAACAAATCTGTCGTTACGTTTCTTCTCTGACCCTAAGCTACGAGAAGCCTGTTCTCCCTTACCTCGAATCCAAGCCGCCATCTCTTCCTCGCCAGAAATTGACTGACTCGAGGCGGACCAAAGAGGGAAAGCGACTTTCGAGAGAAGTGTCAACCCTCGACGACACCTACCAAGGACAGGGAAGGCTGCGGAGCCCGAGATCTCGGTAAATCATCCGTCTCCGTGGAACGACGCGACACACGAGCCCGAAAAACCGTGTCGCAAACGGGCTAACGATCTATCGCGGCCGCGCAAAAACCTCGAGAATTGTTTTCGAACGATCTATCCCACGGCCGGCCCGTAACGAGGATCGTTTACCACCCGGACAATTAATGCGAACGGCTTTTTATCCGTGGACTCACAGTGATATTACTTATATGCTCGTTTCTATTCGCGATTTCGGCCGATACGACGGAGAAGTAATACGGTTTGAAATTTTATCGTCCCGCGAGGAATCGTAACTCTATAAAACGGGGGGAACGTAATTGGAAGGAAGGGCTTGTCCCCAAGTACTCTGTACGCAATGTACTCGCGTTACTTTTTCGCAACACTCGTTTCGAAGTCGTTAAACGTGGTAAGTCATAAGCCACACGCGCACCGTTTCACGACCGAGTCACCTATTTCTCCTCAAGGTCCACGAAGATCGTTCGATCGTTACTCTTGATTACCGTGTCGTTACCGTCAAATTACTGGAGTAACGAAATCCTTTCTCTCTCTCTCTCTCTCTCTCGCTCCCTCCCCTTTTTCACACTGCTCTTATAGTGACTCGAGCATAGTCCAAGGGAAGAAAGGGTCGCTTCGCGTCGTGCTAGGTGGGACCTCGTTAAAACTGTCCCCTAACCTTCGACTTTCCTCCTCTCTCTCGCTCTCGCTCTCTCTCTCTTTCTTCCCCTCTATCTCTCAAAAGAAACCAATTCAGGCCAGACACGGAGAAAAACTGGGACACTTACTGGGATGGAGTTCCAGTATTTGGCCACTGCATCAGAGTCGCATAGAATATCTCTTCCCCGAGCTCGATATAAGGCACGAGGTAACGTGTCGTGTCGCGCGCGCGATAAATGATTTACTGACTAATTATTGATATTAGCGAAAAAATTTTTCTACAAAAGTTGTAGTCACTGAAGTCCTCTACGAGAAAGGTTCTATGCATTTTTCTTCTAACTGTACTGTTTAACGAGTTAAGTACAATTAATCGGCATTTTATCGTTACTGACTAAATCCAGAAACTTTTCGCCGAGGAATCATACAGTGTCATAAAACGATTCGTTCATGCTTAAAAAAAAAACTGATCACGAGTGACGGTAAAGGGGTTCGATCAGTCACGAAAAACAGACTTTACGGTTTATTACGAGGGCGTTTCTGTGGCGGTAAACTTGGTCGCGAATGTGTTCTTTCATCTTTTAGTGGACCCTAAAAATCCCGATTCGAAGTTCGGGAACAGTCTCGCAAATCGCCGGATCAACGACTAGCGTCCGAATAGCGATCGGGGCCGTTTCTCGCTGAATTCTGAAGAGATGAAACGGTACCGGCCACAACGGCGTCCTAGTGAAAAGTTACGAGCTCGCATCCCGGAGTTACTAGATCGATAAGCACGAAGGATCGCCCCGGAGTACGTGTTTGTATAGTTTTTTATGCTCCCGGTAATTCCAATGAGATTGCCGGCAGCAGTAAAAAAGATCTACTCGGCCGTGGGTTATCCCGAGAGTTTTACGGTTTAGTTAAATAAATACTTTAT
>SMSR01015674.1:21915-32523 GCA_019453355.1 Ceratina japonica | reverse complement strand
GCGCGCGGGAAAATTCGCCCTCTATTTTTCTCGCGAGACAGCAACGCCATCGTGGAGCTTCCACCGCGTTGCTGGACGCGAGAGAAAAGCGCCCATGCTTTCTTTGTCCCTCCTCGGCCCATTTGTTTTACTTATCCGCTATGCCGCTGCAAATCCGATGTCCCCATTGGGGGAGGCACGATAATAAAAAAAAACAATTAAGACGCGTGTATGTATCTCCTCGGTTATGAATCGTTAAGCGCGTCGTCACGTCCTTCGTAGCATCGCGTTTCTTTTCCACGTTACGTTTTCCTCGTAAAGTTTTCACGTAATAGAAATAACAGTATTTTTTGTAATTAACCAACGCCGACCAGATGCACTGATTAATTACATATAACATTGACGAATTATGCTTGTGGGTCGCTTTCTTAAAATTTACTCACGAATACTATTCGTCTTCCGTTGCTACTTTTGTTTCCTACTCAAATTCGTAATGTACCAAGTAGTACGAACCGTAACATAGTCAGACATACGTCTGACTTCAAGCCAGATCATCTTTATACTACCTACACCGGATAGACCTTTTGTGAAGACGTAGCACACGAATTATGGAATCATTAGACAACGCGGAGGACCTATTATGTATATATATACCGCGTACAAACGAAATATGGATACTGTAGAAAAATGTCCTTCCGGCCGGGGCTCATTAGAGGGGGTAAAAAGCGCGATACGACGACGATAAGCCATTGTTACCTATTCGCTTCCTTCGAGATACACGTAGAGCCCCAGTGACACGTGTCACGATGCCGTGACGCCGCGTTTCCGGCTGATTTCCCCCGTTCCTTGACCTGTCTTTCTTTTTTCTCTCCTCCCTAATTACCGCGATTTAAGCGTTCACCAGTCACGCGACAGTCGGCGGCGGCGTGCCCCATCTAGGCTTCCGCGTGTATATGCAACGCGCTGCGCCCGTGCGTTTCCACCCTGAACCCAGAGTCGAACGCGACACGCCACGAATCACGAACGGGGGGGAAATCGAGATTTTCATTCACGCGAGCTTATTAGGTTACCTGTACGCGTCGCGCCTAATCATCGATTGCGTCCGTTCATTTTCGTCTCGCACCTTTTCAAATCCTACTCATTTCCCTGTACGCCTTATTAAACCGCATTAGGCCGTTTTATCGAAGGATTTACCCCGGTGTAATCCGGTCTTAAGAGAGGTCGGCAAATTACTCGTTGGCAACATTGCGAAAAATGCAAATTCGTATTAGCGTAATGATACATCGCGACATAACGAGTAGAAATGAAATACCAGTTCCTGCCGCAGGATTTTTATGTGGATTCTTTCGTCAACCGTCGTACGTTCTGTTTTTAATCAGGGATTTACGGGGGAAATCATAGGGTTCGCGAGTATCGCGTTACACGTTAGAAACTCGGCGATGTCATTCTTGATATTGCCGGTCTCGTTATCCAACCGTGGTATTTTCCATTGCTAATTCTGTTTACTCGCCATAATTGTTTCTCGTCACGCCGATTACGAACATCGATCATAGAGACTGCGGACTCTATCCATTCATAAAGAGATTGAACGTACAGAAAATAAGAACAATGCGACGATGTATAAAAATCTATGAGATCAAGAGCAAACTGCAAGAAATACCATGAATATCCTATTTTACATAAAAATCTGATGCAGCGATAGAAGACGCGCGATATCTAAAAAATCGTTATCTCCGATAAAGATTCCGGTTTTCTGTATTCCGTACGTGAGACCAGTTCCTCGGCCGCAATACTATTCATGGTGACATTGCAGCTGCATTATTCAGAACTGTTAGCTGCATTAAAGCACACCGCCGCGAATATCCAGAAACGAGCTGTACACCCTCTGCACGTTGCACTTTACAAGGCGTCACGCGCTATTATTTATCGCATTACATTACACCGGGCTACATTTCCGGTACATTATTAATGTCACCGGAACGTCGCGTCCTGTAAAAATAGAGAGGCGCGCGTACAAAAAGAGGAGTGAAAATAAAACGGAGAGAGAGATCGACGGGGGTGGGCTACGAATTGGTTCAATTATTCGTTCGACGGGACCTCGGCTGGCCACTCGTAAACGCGGCCAGTTCGAATCGAACGAATTAACGGAGTTTTCGTGAGACACACAAATTGCGTCTCTCTCTCTCGACGTTTAACCGTATTTGGTAAAGTATCTTGTTCCGGGTGATCAAACGACGTCATAAAAACGAGGCTCGACGGGTGGTTCAGCCGAAATGCACGGATACGTACATATTTCCCCTGGCTCCGTCTCTCGCGGACCGACAAATTTCCCAAAGCCGTTTAAAGAAGAAACGGAGGCAGGAGCTCGGTGAAGAGGCCGACGAGGCTCCGAGTGCATAAAAAGGGTAAACACGATCTTCGCGCACCCTCGAAATCAAATGACTAAACACTAAACTCGGGGGCGGAGGTAGAGGGAGATTCAAAGAGAAAGAGAACGGAGACGGGGGCGAGGAAAGGTGGAGGAAGAAGAGCGCGCGCCCGTTCATCGGCGACCCTTGGACGAAATATTCTCGATGACTCGTGCGAAAGTGGCAGCTCGGAGCGGAATGGCACTTCATCCTCGGTGGATGGGTCTCCGAAAACATNTGTCTCTCTATCTCTCTCGACGTTTAACCGTATTTGGTAAAGTATCTTGTTCCGGGTGATCAAACGACGTCATAAAAACGAGGCTCGACGGGTGCTTCAGCCGAAATGCACGGATACGTACATATTTCCCCTGGCTCCGTCTCTCGCGGACCGACAAATTTCCCAAAGCCGTTTAAAGAAGAAACGGAGGCAGGAGCTCGGTGAAGAGGCCGACGAGGCTCCGAGTGCATAAAAAGGGTAAACACGATCTTCGCGCACCCTCGAAATCAAATGACTAAACACTAAACTCGGGGGCGGAGGTAGAGGGAGATTCAAAGAGAAAGAGAACGGAGACGGGGGCGAGGAAAGGTGGAGGAAGAAGAGCGCGCGCCCGTTCATCGGCGACCCTTGGACGAAATATTCTCGATGACTCGTGCGAAAGTGGCAGCTCGGAGCGGAATGGCACTTCATCCTCGGTGGATGGGTCTCCGAAAACATAACAGTAACCATAACAATGGAACCTGAGGGTACCCGGGACCGCGATTTCAGGTATCGTTTTTCCACGTCGCGTCTCGCAGAGGCGGACGCGGTCGAAGAAAGTCGACACATGTTTCCGGCCGACGCGAACCGCGCCTCCGAGTGAATCGTCGGCAGATAGTACGTTTCGTGGAAAAATCGATCGTTCGCGACTCCGACAGGAGATGATTCACCGTTTCCCAAAGAAGAATCGTCGTCTCGAGTCTCGATCGTCGCGAGAAAAAAAAACAGCAATTTCATAACGATTCTCGCGAAATTCCGAACGCGATATTCCAGTTTACGATAGAGCCGCCCGTCGCTGATCGTACCAGATTTCGATAGCAACGTTTCACCGTAGACAGGATCGGCATGAACATTTTGCACGGCGCTGAACAGGTTTAATTTCGTAAAGAGCACTCGATAGGCGACCACGATAAATTCCTGCGGCAGCCTGTGAAGTTTCAACGCGAATTTTTGGGATCCGAGCCCATCGTGAATTGGCTCCGACCGCTGATGTACAGAATGTCGCGTAAACGAGCTTTTTCCCCCCGTTCACCCCGAAAGAGGAATAAACGGTTCGCGCGCGCAAAAACGAACGGAAGATTTCAAAAAATGTCATTTGGACTACAGGAAATATAATTGAATTTTCCAATTGATGCACTCTCTCATTTCGACTCATCGACAGACGGTATTGTTTCATAAAATATCCTATAATTCGACGCTAGCTCTTAGGGAACAATCGTTCGCAGAAAAGGAAAACAAGATTCGAGCAGAAAAGAAGTTCTAACGACCGAAATATTTCCCACCCATATTTGATGAGCGGACAAAGTCAGCGTTCGTCCGCCACGGTGTTCTATTCACGGGCAGCAAGTAGACACCAATCGAATCAAAAAACGCGACACATATATATACAGTATACAAAACGCGACGGAACGAGGCGCGAGCTTTAACGAAAATGAGGCGGAGGCGTCGTCGATGAAGGGTGCACCGCGCCGAGGATAGGTATATGCCGTAGTCGATTCGACGGGATCGTTAAAATTAACGAGCGTATTCCAACCTCCTCGAAAAATGTCGCGAGCTTCTAGTTTTCTCGCGTGACGGCCGACGATTCGTAGCAACGCATTTTCCGAAACCATGCGTCATCTTAAGTGTGCAACAGTACCAATTACAACGTATTTCGCGTCGCGATATAAAACGAAAAAATCGTCTAATCAAGAGTATTCCTGTTGACTTCGATTTAAAGCAACGACTATATAATACAACGATCGTTCGCGAAGTCGCCGCATAATTCCGATCGCGGTCACGGAACTGGGAAAAAATGGGAGCATTCCAGTCGTGCAGGAAACGTTTACGTCATTGTGTTCGGCGATGCGCGTCGCGCCGGCGTTTCGAGGAGGAACGCGATACGTTCGGGGGGACGCGCGATTTACAGGCGGCAATAATCGTTAAAAGATCTGTACCGCGTATAGACAACAGAGAGGCAGGGGGACGTTACGCGGAGTGAATTCGACGACGAGTGACAACAAGCCACGCGTTGTCTAGACACGCGAGTGGCACACACGCGATATCAATGAAAGTATCTGTCGGGGATAACGATAATGCGACCGGATTATTACACCCTCGAGGCCGATCCCCCGCGAATTACCGGCCCGTTTCGCGTGGCCAACTGATTTTTATCAGCACGCACGTTACCACCGCCAATTTTTTATAATATACTCATCGGCGGTAAGAGGGTGAAACGACGCGAGGAGGAGCCGAACGAACCGGAGAGCCACGTTCTCGAAAACCTAACGACCCGTAGAGACGCGAGAGCGGGCTTTGCGATGCCATAATCTCGGGGAACCTACGAATCCGAGGTGGAGAACGATGTCCGCGCGCACATGTACTCTATATACGCGGTGACCAATGCGATCGCAACGGGAATTATATCAAAAGGACAAAGAGCGTCTTTCGCCCCAAATAGCTCCGACCACTATACTTCTCTTCCCGTGAAAGTTTTACTACATTTACCATCTGCAGATGCTTTTAATCAAAACAGATATTATTACGTTATTCGTACCTACATCTGTGCGTTCGCAGCCTACACCCGCTTAAATGCACTTTGCCTCGCTAGTAAAAATAGTATCATTTTATTACCACTGTGTTGTCCGTTCGATGGGAACGACGGGAATGAGAGAATAAAGGGAATATGACAAAGGTCCTTTGGCTGACGAGTTAACGCGAGCCGTTCGATGACGATGACACTCGCGGCGAGAGCTAAAAGCATTCCTCGAGGGGACGAAACTCGCCGCGTGTATGTAGGTTAAAATCTGTTGATATACAGCTCGCACGTGGACTTCCTTTCGGTCGGGCCACGTAAGCCCGGTTTCCTGTTCCTTTTTTGACGGGCGAAAAGGCGAAAACCGGTGCGACGCGACGCGACGGGACGAGCGAGCAGGCCGGGTGGTGGTGGTGGGGTTAATGTGCGTACACACCACGGGATGTCTACCAATTTCCGGGTTCACCTAATGCATTTATCAGACGGGCAGAAAGGATCGGGGGGAGAGCACGGCCACGGGGAGGGAAATAATTGAGACGCGGACCACGTTCGGGAGAAGAGGATCGACGGAAGCCCGGGCGGCGGAGGCTTCGTGTAAAGCGGAACGAATCATAAAGGCGTGGAGAAATTAATGAGAACGAGAGCCGGACGGGGAGAGGGAAACGAATCGAGCGAAAAATTATCTTCGCCCCGAAATACAGCCGGCCGACGCGACGCTAAGCTACGGACGAACGAGACAAAGTGAAACGAGCAGCGAAGGGGAGGTTACACCCGTCTTTATTGGATCCCGAAAATGAACGAACATGAATTCTGCGAACGGACATGTCATTCGAACGGTTAATTATCATCGATCGGAAACCTTACGTCTTCGTCTTACATCCACGTACCCTCGTTTTTCAATTCNACCGGAGAGCCACGTTCTCGAAAACCTAACGACCCGTAGAGACGCGAGAGCGGGCTTTGCGATGCCATAATCTCGGGGAACCTACGAATCCGAGGTGGAGAACGATGTCCGCGCGCACATGTACTCTATATACGCGGTGACCAATGCGATCGCAACGGGAATTATATCAAAAGGACAAAGAGCGTCTTTCGCCCCAAATAGCTCCGACCACTATACTTCTCTTCCCGTGAAAGTTTTACTACATTTACCATCTGCAGATGCTTTTAATCAAAACAGATATTATTACGTTATTCGTACCTACATCTGTGCGTTCGCAGCCTACACCCGCTTAAATGCACTTTGCCTCGCTAGTAAAAATAGTATCATTTTATTACCACTGTGTTGTCCGTTCGATGGGAACGACGGGAATGAGAGAATAAAGGGAATATGACAAAGGTCCTTTGGCTGACGAGTTAACGCGAGCCGTTCGATGACGATGACACTCGCGGCGAGAACTAAAAGCATTCCTCGAGGGGACGAAACTCGCCGCGTATATGTAGGTTAAAATCTGTTGATATACAGCTCGCACGTGGACTTCCTTTCGGACGGGCCACGTAAGCCCGGCTTCCTGTTCCTTTTTTGACGGGTGAAAAGGCGAAAACCGGTACGACGCGACGCGACGGGACGAGCGAGCAGGCCGGGTGGTGGTGGTGGGGTTAATGTGCGTACACACCACGGGATGTCTACCAATTTCCGGGTTCACCTAATGCATTTATCAGACGGGCAGAAAGGATCGGGGGGAGAGCACGGCCACGGGGAGGGAAATAATTGAGACGCGGACCACGTTCGGGAGAAGAGGATCGACGGAAGCCTGGGCGGCGGAGGCTTCGTGTAAAGCGGAACGAATCATAAAGGCGTGGAGAAATTAATGAGAACGAGAGCCGGACGGGGAGAGGGAAACGAATCGAGCGAAAAATTATCTTCGCCCCGAAATACAGCCGGCCGACGCGACGCTAAGCTACGGACGAACGAGACAAAGTGAAACGAGCAGCGAAGGGGAGGTTACACCCGTCTTTATTGGATCCCGAAAATGAACGAACATGAATTCTGCGAACGGACATGTCATTCGAACGGTTAATTATCATCGATCGGAAACCTTACGTCTTCGTCTTACATCCACGTACCCTCGTTTTTCAATTCATTTCTCGCGGACGAAATTACGACGTTAAGAAAATGGGATAAGAAATAAATGAATGAAATTCTCGAAGTCAACGCAGGAGGTGTGAGATTCTTTATGAAATCTTTCTACGAAAGAGACCGCGACTATGTTTCCCCTGAAAAAATAACTGGACGTCTAATCGGTTCACGGGTTTCAAAGTGCAATCTGAAAAGGTTCTATAATACTTGGCAACGATTTAACGCGCGTTGCCAGCGCGCGTCGCTATATACGTATTACACGAGGGTAATTTATCAATGCTGGAGCGGTTACGTACGTACGTACGTTGTCGCTTAAGTTACACTGCTGCCAGTCAACGTGTTGACGCGTTACAAAACAAATACGTGGGCCGCAATTTCTGCACCTCCGGACGGGGTGCCCGGTTACGAACGCCGGTACATAGTATTATAGTAGCCTACCCTTCTGGCCCCCCGGCCTCATCGGACTTACGAGTACAGTTCGGCGTGCGATTAAATTATTCCGTCTCGCTGGACGTTTCCCCGATCCGAGTCCGTGGAAAAGCTCATTTATTCGGCAAAGCGCGGGGACGAGGAGCGGCCGGCCGGGCGAGAATAAACGTCGCTGACAAAAACAACGCGCACGCCAACGTGAAATTGAGTTACCATCACGCCTCGTTATTCCTGTGAGACTCGAAATAAAGTGGCGGGAGACATCTCCGCGAGAGGATTGAGTTACCGTCCACTTAATTGACCGCCCGCAGAAACGAGAAGAGGACACTGATTGACAGCGAGATACAGCTGTCATCGCGGCTGACCCCGAAGAAGGGTACGCACGGGTTTAATTGGTCTTTAGCAGAACGAAATCCTCTCCCTCGCTTCGGTTCGCCCGTATAACGAAGAAATTTGGAAAAGAACACGTTCCACGGCTGCTGCGTGATTATACTGAATTTCTTTGCCGCGGTTAGAAGTTAGAACGCGAAGGACGAGAGACGATCGCTTGAAATATTCATTTTGAACATGAAGATGAAAAGGTGATCGAGGAAAAAGGGAATTTGATTCCAAAAACAAAGATGCAACCACGACGGCTGTACCTGGATTAATAATATATACTGATAAGTCGGTCGATTTAGTGACGCAGCGCGACAACTGGCAACGTCATCGTCGTCGTCGTCGGCCGGGACACATTTCTCGGATTACATAAACCCGAATAATCCCGTGAGTCATTCTAATTCTGGTTCCAGCATCGGGGTTGCATCGCTATTCCCTCCGTCATGCTCTTTCACCACTTTTCGTGCACCCATCGTTCTGCTCGAAAAAGAAGCAACCACGTCCCAGCAAGCGTCGTTGCCTCTTTCCCGAGCAGAACGATGTCTGCCGTATAAATAGCCGGCACATGTGTCGTCTCGGGACGCACACGATGGCCCACTTTCCCTCGTGCCGCACGAAATTAGAGAACTTCGACGACGACGCTTCTTCATTTTCCACCCGTGACAATCGCCACCTTCTCTCGCCCTTTCCATCTCCGCCCACGATTTCCTGGTTTCGGGACGTCCTCGCTCGATTCCGGCACGTTCCGACCGAGAAATACGGAAATACTTTTTTCTTGGAATAAACTAAGATCGCGTCGAGATGCAGAAGAAGAGGGTGGAAACCGATCATTTTGACAAGACGAATTTACGCGCTTATAAACAAAATTCTCGTGCACCACGTTACGCGCGTGTAGAATATGTAACATTCTTTTTCCTTTAATAAACGTTCCTTGAAAATCAACGGGACCGCAATCTTATTTGCTTTCCCTTCTAACGAAATCGTTTGACGATCGTTTGAAACGTTCTGTGTACTTTTCATTACAAGTCCGTAATTAGAGTGGAAATATTTATGCAAATATTCTTACGAATGCACGCGAAGAAATGAAACCTGTCCCACTTGCCAAGTGCCATACTTCGAATACTTGGTACATTTTTGCGCATTCGAGTGTACGTTCTGCACGTGCGTGCTTATGCAGGAAGAATCAATACGAAGTACTGTTTGAAATCCCCTACAAAATTTCTTTCAGTCAAATCGATAAATAATTGTTCGTTTCAAACGGTATTACTCGTTGACCACTAGTACATGCACGTGTACTCCATTACGTAATAAATGATCCTATTTCTGTTCACGTAAACAATTTCTACTTATCAACTTTATTCCCGGTAATTTGATGTGCGATCTCNGCTCTCCAAATTTTTCGGCACCATCACGGGAATTAGACAGTAGATCTCGTTTCACGATAATTATCGCGAATCTGTGAATTTTATTCGCAAACAAATTTCGTTTCAAATTGCAGANACATCAGAGTCGCATAGAATATCTCTTCCTCGAGCTCGATATAAGGCACGAGGTAACGTGTCGTGTCGCGCGCGCGATAAATCATTTACTAACTAGTTATTGATATTAGCGAAAAAATTTTTCTACAAAAGTTGTAGTCACTGAAGNCAACTACCGAAATGTGTAAATACTAGTGGCCGTAGACACGAACGTACACGTGCACGAGATACATCGGTCTCTACACGTAACTATCCTCGGTGCAACAAAAATCGGAGCGAACGATAAATAAACTGTTCGATATCACGAAACGTCGCGTCGCGTGAAAAACTGTTTCATGGACAGAGCGCGGTGCCGCGGCAATAGTTCTATCCGCGTTGAATGCAACTGCATTTTCCACCGCGACACCAAGTTCCCACATATCCTAGCGCAATAATGGTAGCAGACAGATCTGATCTGACGGATCGCATCCGCGACAACGAATTCCCGTCGCCCGTCACCGACTTCCACCGTCGCGTCGCGTCCCGGATCTCTCTCCTCTCTTCCGTTCACGATCCATTTTTACGGAACAACGACGACGCCTCGTCGCCGGGGTTTCGCCGTTGCCGGTCGCGCGGGTAATGAGAATCGTTGCACACTTTTGTCGCGGCCGCGTTTCCCGTCCAAGGCCAACGCGCAAATTGGCCGGCGATAAAAACAGAAACAATTTTCGAAGACGAACCGCGAAAAACAGGAACTAGGATTTTTTTTAAATTACACTACGTCGCGTATACAACGTAGCGTACAATACTCCGATGATTACGATTTGGAAAACACATTCGATGAAAATATGAGCACGTAGACAGAATGAAAGTTTCGGACGGCTGCGTCGAAGTAGATTAACCTATTTATGGTCAGACAAGAATCTATTCCTCGCGCCGTATCTTACTGTCTTACTCCCTCCATACTTTTTACGTTTCCACCATTTATAATCAGGTAATTATCCTCTCGAGTTGAGTGAGCTTGGAAATCGATAAGTAACAATCCTTGAAACAATTTAGTCCCTCGATATAATTACGTCGAGAAACAATGGCTGCGTTACGCGTTG
>SMSR01015674.1:0-20766 GCA_019453355.1 Ceratina japonica | reverse complement strand
TTATTCGCAAACAAATTTCGTTTCAAATTGCAGAGTGCGAATCCCGGAGTTGTTGAATCAATTGTGCAACGAGTCGCAAGGTTCGAACATGGTTCGTCGAGACGCGTGTTACGGATGCTTCTATAGAGTGTCTAGACAACCCGTTGGATATTCACTGTTGATCTCCATGTCCAGCTGCGCCGATATGTATCTCAACGGCACCGATTACGCTCACTGTCAACGATATCTGAGCGTAAGCATACTTGCCGCCTCACCAACTGCACGTTCCTCACTTTTTCATAATCGATTCATTTTTACAGAACGCTACCAGCACGCTGAACTCGAGAGTCAGCCCTACGACGATATACTGCACGTTCCTCGATTGCGTTCGCCAACAAAACAGAGACAATTTGGTAAGTAGATCGACAATTTCCCGACTGTGCTACAAATCCGGAATGCGCTTGACGCTCCGATCGTTCAGATCGTATCGCTTATTATTACTCGCTGTTATTCGTCGCTGTACATACGTATGTATAAAGAGAACAATTGTAAATATAAAACAGGGAGCACTGCGAGCGAGAACCTCGCCGATCTATAGGACGAATTACGCGGAAGCATCACTGTTTCATTTCAAACATTACAAACAGCAGATAATAAGAGGCGTTTGCGTTATACGAGAGAGGAACTCGGAGACGAACACCGTGAGACCTGGAGCCGAACCTATCGATCCCAGGGGACAAATCCAGCAACCAGAATTATACTTTACTTAAAAGAGATCGCCCGTGAAACTGTATATACATATATATACACCTTTGTAAAAAGTCTGTACATATCGTTTACTATAAATACTTGGATAACGAATTCTAGTAAGTAACCTTATTGTGATTCGTACTTTGTATATAGTATAAAAAAAGACGCATGCCATCAGGAGGAAGAGGCTTTCTCACACGTAATCACGCTTTTTATTTTAATTAAATTTCACCGAATATCTCGCAACGGGACATTATTGCCGCGGCGGCTCGTATTTAGCGAAGGGGGCGAACGTCCACTAACAAACACACGTGTTACGCTTAGCTCACGGAATGCGTCGGCGAAGCTCTGCGGATGTTCCCCAATTTCACCAGCACGGACGTGAAACTGGCTCAATTATATGTGAACACCACCGCGTGCGTGCTGGCGAGGACCCGTTGCTCGCAAACGAACCCGATAACCGGCGAATTTCAAGAAGACGTCCTCGCCAATAAACTGCATCTACCGACGATCAACGCGGTGCTGGTCAACACGGATTACGACATCAACATCATACAGCTACCATTTTATTACGGTTCCATCGACATCTGCTCGAAACAGAGGAACTATGAACAGGCCAGCTGGCCGGGCGTCATGTGCTGATCGAGAATTTCTCTCTGCGCCGGGAAACTGAGGATTTCTCCTTACGTCGATTTTAACAGGAAACCTTCCCGGCCAACCGGTGACCCGCTACGACACTGTTTATTAACGTTTCGTTGAACAGAATTATATGCAAATTTGATTTGTACCGTTTTATGGCCAGACCTCGAAATAAACACGTGGGACGATCGTACAGATTCACGAAATCATTCGCCAATCTCTTTTTATGGGTATCGATAGACCGAACTGAGATTGAAGAAGTTGTGCTCGCACCCAGACGTCGACCAAACGGAACGGTCTAATGCAATTTCCAATTTACGAGTTAAGTTAATAACGGCGAGCCGCGATGACACGAATAGATAGGGCGTTGTAATAGCGACTGAGAATGACACGAGCCATCTAACTGCAAATTATCCCGTAACCCTTGATTGTGAATCATCGTTTTAAATAGTCTAACGAATAGGAATGAACACGTTAACCATCGATTGTATCGCGAACGTTACTTCTCCTTTCTATATGCGTGTTCTCACTGAAAACAGCTCTCGTCCTCGACGAGACGGATGCGAGACGCTCGATGTCATCGGCGAGCCGATTGCGCAAACGAAATTTCGACCCGCGGCCGTGCAAATTGTCAAACGTAGTCGCGTGATTTTTATTTACCTTCTTCGCGAAAACGAATACCGGGAGGAGTAACGAGCCACACGAAAAAGAGGAACGCCTCGCGCGACGGAAATCGGGGGCTAAAGGTTTTCCTCTTCTCTGCTTTGCGAAGAACTAACGCTTCAATCTCGCACGTTGAAACGAATTGCGGAAACGAATGTCAGAATGGTCCTATATGTTACTTGTATCACGTCAGCGTTGCGTATCGTTACGAGTGCACACGAGTCGAGAAAGTTTTCCAGATCGGAACCTCGTTGGCTACGCTCTCAATTAATTTTTGCTTTTTCTAAAAAGACATTTATTGGAATTGACCCAAAAGAATTCCGGCGGTTCTGAAACGGTTCTTATGAAGTGATCGCTCTGCGAGTATGTCAACGTTTGGTAGCGATATTTACATTTCCGCGCGCGCGATAGACAGCAGGCTCGCCAACAAATATCCGGATATTCGAGGGTAATCGGATATTAAAGAATCCGGGTATCATCGTCGGCTCAAAGTAAAAGGGAAGAAGGCTTGAAAGGGAAACGGGACGGAAGGACGTCGTCTCTCTGTTCGGCTCTGTTTGCCAAGGTGAAACTCTCTAGTTAATTCTTTCGCAGACGAGAACCGTGCAGGAAGCGCCGGTTGGAAAAGAATCGAGGGATCGATTCCGCGACATCGGTGTGCACTCATGTACTTATAAGAGAAAATGGAGCAAAACGACGCCGAAAGGGAAGGCACCGGGAAGGAGGGAGGCGCGGCGGCGGCGGGCGTGGGTAGAGAACAGACCGAAGAAACGAAGAAAAGAAGCGACGAAGATGAAGGGAAGATCGGTCCATTGCACAGAAGCGACGCTCCACTTAGCATCTTCCTCGAAATAATTTGAAATATGCAAATACCATCGATGCGCACGCGGCCTGCGTATTGGCGCACGACACCCGGTTGTGTACGGACGGGTGTGTGTGTGTGTGCACCCGTGCCGCCGCGGCCGTGTTTGTAGTTTGTAGTACACGCGACCCGTGTACATCACCCCCGGAGGAGAGAAGAGGAGAGGAGAGCCGGCCAAGACGCGAGGGAGAAGACAACGTATATTCCAGTGGCTTACGGTTCAGTTCTCTCGGAGCCAATCTAACTTAACATGCAGATGCAGTACGTGGAATCGTAGAGGCGGCGCCGCGGAGGGAAAGAGAGGAGAGCCAGAAAGGAACGGAGACGGTCGGTTCTCTCTGAGTCATTCGAGGCGATGGTATATACCTGCCTTTTCCGTATGATCATTCACCGTTACCGCCTTTAATGTCCTCGCGATTCGTAGGGTCCTTTTAAGACGGGACGTGATTTTAATGAATAAACCATACGACCGCTACTCTGGATGCAGGATCGATAAAAATTATTCCGAACGATTCCCCCGGTCGGATTGGCAATTCGTGTTACGACGGAAGAGGATAAAACGGACCTTGTCGCGAGAATAAAACCGAAAGGGAACGAGGAGGAGGGAAGAGCCTTTGCGCCGAGCCGTGATAGAAAATAAAATAACGCGATTCCGCCGGTAATCCGCTAAATGAAATTATATCGGGAGCAGCAGCACCGTCTCGCGCTTATACGTCCTACAGATTCGTTATTTTCTTACGAAACGCGGAACGCGACACGAGGAAACCCGTAATTCCTGTGCCCTATCAGATCTTTTCAAAATATTCCGTCTAAACCTTCTTACGTGCTCGCCGCACGCGTCAGCGTAAAACGGTACCCGTGTACATCATCGAAATACGTGACTCTCCTTTTACCGCCCGAATTTAAGTGGATTACAACTTTATATCGGAGCACAAACATGTTTTTAGCGGAACGCCGATATATCAGCGGTCCATTTCGCGCGGTTGACCAACAGAAATTTTGATCAACGCTATACTCGCCATTAGAACATCCGAACGGGTAATCGAATAAATCGAGCAAATAACAGTGTCATTACGCGAACAATGCTCTAACGTCATCGGCTGAGACGCGCCGTGTACGTTTCTCATCAGTCACGGAAGATTAAGTTTGCGCGCAACCTACCGATCGCCTGCGCCTACGCAATAGAAAGCTCCGCGGCATCCGTTTCTTCTGCCGTTTCTGGAGATTATCTCACACGAGAGCGTAATAGATGACTGTTCCGCGAGAGATCAGCGCCGAGAAACGAGAAACCGTGTCTATCCGAACGTGAAAATTTATTTTTTAAGGAATTTATTTTTCCACCGAAAGAAACTCGAAGCTGACGGTCGTGCGAACGCGAATTCATTTTAATTTGGCCACCGCCGCTCCTCGCGAACGTCCCTAAGTCGAGTATTTACGCGGGGGCGAAGGAACTGGATCGATCTTACTTTATGAACGAGGAAACAAATGAGCAACGCGGGAGAAGGAGGCCGTCGTCGCGACGCGACGTGTCCCGCATCGTTTCCACGTGAATCACGCCGATCGGCGCGTATTGCACAAGCAGAAGCAACGAGAGGTGGACTCATCGCGGAGGCGTTGCATAAAACGTGCCGCGGTGGCTGGAAAACAAAAACAGGGAGAGGAGTCAGCGCTCCTGGACCGTGGACACGTCATCGAGGCGCGGCGCACGTGAAACCAGGACAGACCGCTGACGTGCCTTCTACTGCGATTCCGTCTGACCAGATTTTCTCGCCCTATTAGATCGTTCGTCAAGAAAATCACTGAATCAATAACGTAATAAATTAACACAAGAACCAATAACGAAAAATCGTAGAAAACGTGCATAGAAAATTCTGTTAAATTCGTGACTCTGTTTAAGTTGCATAGATGCGCGTAGATTTACTATAGGTTTCATGAATAACAAAACGAAATGTAGACGAGGAGATCACGTGTCGAGCGAACGATTCCAAAAGAATTTTCAATACTTTGTTCCGCGCGTTACCGAAAAGTCGAGACTATACAAGGAGTCCGGCATCGAAAGAAAGAGCAACATTTATTATACGAATAGGGTGAAATCAATTATGAACACGGAAGAGAAACAGCTTTGCTGTGTCATGCATAAGCTGGATAGAACTGCTAGTCGCCCTGCGGTTCAATCTCTTTAGTCATGCCCCATGTGTTGCATGTAATACTGTTATACATCAGCATGGTGTCTAAAAAACGTACGACGGCGTGCGATACGCCGTTTTCACGAAAGGAAAAAAAGATAAAAAAGAACTGTCCCGCGGTGAGTCGCGTTTGCATTAAAGCGGCATGCAACATTTTCGAAATTCCACGCTCACGCCACGCGCGCACACAGTCGATAAACGCGCGGCGCGCGCTGCAGCTGTTGAACGCGTTGCGTTACGCCGCAACTTTCTCTCAATGAATTTCTTCGGCGCCCATTGACCCGCCCACGCGCGTATCAATTTTCCTTTGATTCACGGAACGCAGAATTCCGCGCGACCGATCAATGAATCCGAGACGAAACTGGGTAATAAGAGAGAAATAGAAAGTATTTCGATCGGTTTTCTCTCCCTCTCTTCCGGAACGGAACGGTTAGCTCGACGTTTGCCGGTTTAATAAAAGACGACGTCTCGCGATACGCGAATATTTTTGTTACTCGCCCGGTATTTCTCGTTATTCGCGATGTTTGATTCCGTCTATTAGTTCCATTCGAGTAGAAATGTTTGTTCGTGCGTCGTATAGTTATGGAATAAAACACATGTGTAAACGCGACGATATTTTGCCAGAAGCGAAAGGATTGACGTGTGTTTAGAAGCCGTTCGAAATACATATAACACGGGGGACGAGGAGGAGCGTATGCACGTCCTCGTACGTACGTACGCTGACGTACTGGTTATTGTGATGTTTGGGAAAACATGCAATGCGACTACAAAGTACTACACAATGCGCCCATCCGGCAAAAACGATATAACGACACGGGCGCGCTGCTGTGTACACATATTTCTACGTGATTCACGCGACGTTTTTACTGTATTTTATTTGAACTGCATCCTGGAGTCTTGTGTCGAGTGCTTTGTTTCTACCTCTCGCTTCTTTTTTTTTTCACTTTTTTATATATTCACTTCGTTTTATTTCCCTATGTTTCATTTCCCGTCACGTTTAATTAATACGTTCGTCTCACCTCGCGACTAATGCATTTATTCCCCCCGAAAAAATAAGCTACTCCCGCGACATGTCCTAGGAGAAATGTGCCAATCACTGCGGATGCCCCAAATATTGCAGATTTTTGTCAAAATCAATTTTTCAAACGTATTAGTCGAAATAAGAGATATTTTATCCTTGCATAAAAATTCACAGTAATTGGCACGTTTACTCTATACTCGATGGTTGAGTGAATAATTGACAGGCAAGACGAATATTCGAAGGAAGGTAAAATAAAATTTCCGTGAATTCAATTTGAATCTTACGACTGCAATTTCCATGCTGACCGTCCACAATCGTATCCGCGTATCGTATCGTCCTCGCGTATCGGCGTAAATGGCAAGCGTTACACCCTCGCGTGTCAAAATTTAGTTTTATCATTGCCGCGGCACCGTGTCATTAGTTAGATGATACGTGAAACGCGGATATCCATCTTTAAGTGCATACACAGAATCGAAACGAAAACGTAGGATAAACTATTCGAACGGGTGATATGCAATTTTGGATGATTAATCATCCAGGCGTCACGCAATGTTAATGTCAAGTATGTTGCAGTTGGCGAAATTTTAACTAACGCCGGCGATAATCATCGGCCTGCTACACGTATTCCTACGGTATTAATTGATTTCGTGGACAGGAGATGATTCTCGACGATTACACGTGTCGCACGCAACCACCTCGCGAACTCGCTGACCTTTACCTTTAATTTTATCCGAACACGCGCCGCGGATTACGGGTCGCACGTGTCCTGCGTAAAGGATTTAGACGATCTGCATTTTAATTAAAAAAAATAAGTTTCGGCTTTTAATTTGTCGCAAGAGCCTCGAAAACCGCGGGGGACGAACTCGTTTGTCGAACGTTAATCGCTCGGATGCGATCGTAAACAGTCGATTTTTACGTCGATTCAAAGGATTTCGTTGTCGGTGAACGGCAGTGGTATCTCGCGCACGTGCCGAGTCTAAATTTTACCGTGCACCGATCGCAGACGTGTAGGAAAGCAAACGCGACGCGTTATTCAGCGAAATAGCGAACGAAAAGTCGGCCACGGACAAATAGAGAGACAGACGTCGTCGTGTAATGATTTCATTGGACTTTGTGCCGCGCCGATGTAAATATTATCCAGCAGACACTGGTTACAGGCGGGGGCACGTTAAACGAGGAAAATATTTGCACACACAATAGGATAGTTTGATCGAGCTAAACGCCGGATAATATCGATTTCACGTTCGCGACGCAACGCTCGACGAAGTTGCCTTTTTGTCAACCGATTCGGGACAATACAGTTTTTCCTTTGAACATTCGTCAACCCGTCCACCGCGATAAACGATTACAAATTCCTTCCCGTCCCTAATCGACGCGACGGTCCAAACGATTCTAATTCAAAGTTTTAATTAATCGTATATATAAAATTTACGTTCCTCTAATTAAAGATATACATAAAAATGTAACTGCGCAACCTGTGAAACGTTAAATTCGTCGATCGTAGATCTTACGCAGACACCTTATTGTCGAGGTACTTAAGGTAAACCACTTTTGTCGAAATTTTATAATAATAACCAACGAGATCGACAAGAATTAGAAAATATTTGAAATAACCGGATTCGATCATCGTGCCGCCATCTCACGGAATGCGCTCAAACCGGCATCGCCGGATAGAGGCCGATTTGAAAGAGAAGCGGAAATCATCGCGCGGTCTCTGCGAGAACGCGTTCTCATTTCACCCAACCGGATTCTGTCTTTTAACAACGACATGGAACCTATATCTTTTCTTTCAATTCAGTTGCTAATCCGTCTATATATACGTACATATATAATTATTTCAACACGTATTATAATACTTGAATCACTGTTTCATAAAACNTCCCGTCCCTAATCGACGCGACGGCCCAAACAATTCTAATTCAAAGTTTTAATTAATCGTATATATAAAATTTACGTTCCTCTAATTAAAGATATACATAAAAATGTAACTGCGCAACCTGTGAAACGTTAAATTCGTCGATCGTAGATCTTACGCAGACACCTTATTGTCGAGGTACTTAAGGTAAACCACTTTTGTCGAAATTTTATAATAATAACCAACGAGATCGACAAGAATTAGAAAATATTTGAAATAACCGGATTCGATCATCGTGCCGCCATCTCACGGAATGCGCTCAAACCGGCATCGCCGGATAGAGGCCGATTTGAAAGAGAAGCGGAAATCATCGCGCGGTCTCTGCGAGAACGCGTTCTCATTTCACCCAACCGGATTCTGTCTTTTAACAACGACATGGAACCTATATCTTTTCTTTCAATTCAGTTGCTAATCCGTCTATATATACGTACATATATAATTATTTCAACACGTATTATAATACTTGAATCACTGTTTCATAAAACACTTGATTAAACAATTTACTATGGTCTTCCAGTTAAGACAATTTCCAATGATAATAACTAATCCGAATTAATACTTGTCAGACGTTTCGATAGAGAATAAGCTCGGACGAGTCCTAACGTTTATGATCAACGCGCAGTGCATAGATCGGTTTCAGTATGTACCTAACAGGACACAGGATTGCAGTCGCACCGCGACCGCTATGAAGCCCTTTCTTTTCGTTACCCTCGAGCGGAGGCCGTGTGCGGTTTACGCTCCGGCAACGGCTTCTCGGAAGTCACTTTAATTGCGCGCGATACCGTTTTTGTCACGACCAGTTATCTAATGTGACACGCGCGAAATTACGAGCCGACAATAATACACGGGCGGTTATGCAAATCGCAACGTGACCTCAACGAATCAAGTACACAGCGCTATACGGCGCAAACAGCTAGTACAGATAGCAATTGGTTGATTAGAAGAGAGACCACCTGGCCGAGATAAAATCAACATCGATTTTTGATCCTTAAATACTAGCACGAGAAAAATCATATAAATGTTGCCGCTCCAGTTCGATTTCTCTGCAGCCAACGTTGACCCTTCAACGACCAGGCCTTTGAAGCATTAATTCATTCCTATTCCCGTTCCTATTACTTTTCATGAAATATGAATCTGTATTAGAAGAAACACGACAAGTTTTGTAACTCAATTTAGAGCGCTGGTTAAAAATATCTTGTGAACGACGACTGTGAAAATTCGTATGTTAGAAAGAACAGAGGAGGAACACACAATATTCATAGCCGAAATAAACTAACTTATAAATAAAAGAAAAGTATAAAAATATTTCGTAGATGTTTTTTACGTGACTCAACAGCTGATACACGTGGATAGAGATTGAAGAGGGAGATTCCACGGAAGATCTTTTGCAATCTTTTCGCGAACGAGCGTCAAGGTCGTAATGGGAATAATTATCAAAACGCGATCGGTCCTAATGATTCGATTGACCGGAACTAGGAATTTCTTAGAATCGCTCCTTCTCGCCGGGCAAACTCGAAGCGGGTAAACGCTTAGTTCCGCGCGAAAAAACATAATTCCTTGGTTAGTCGTTTACCGAGAGAGAATTTCGCGGACTATTTGCACCGACGATAGATTAAAATCCCACGCCCGGGCAGAAATTATAACGTCGTAAATAATTCTCGTTCGCCAGAAACTCGATATTCGTAACACGACTCGCACGGTTCGCATAAATTTCGGGATCTATTAAAAAAGAAATAAAGTTACCGCGGGGATGTCTCGAGCGACGTGTTACCGTAACTCTTGCATCAGAATCTTCCCGATATAGGACGACGGATTTACGATGTTTTACATTACGCTTTTTCCTACACCGAAATATCTACTAGAAGATATTTTTAAATATTATATCAGCGTAATATTGTATCAACGTAATATTATTCCAAGTGGACGATCTTGACCACTGCCTCTTTCCCTTTTGCACCGTATCACCGACCAGTCATTTAAAAGGAAATTTATAGATTCTAACTTGACGAACCATTTCTGAAAATGTTTCGTAAAATGAGACTCGTCATCGATCAGTTTGTCGCATTCAATTTAGAAAACGGTACCCCCGCGCACGATCAATATCGTTTATATGGAAAATTATTTATTTTTCGTCAGACCGGAACAAGCCCGGTAATTATGGCCCTTCTAATTATTCTCGTGGCAGGCGATTGGTCGTTACTCTCCAATTAATTGGTGGTCCAATTGATCTGAATTAAGGCGCCGCCCAGTAGATTCAAATTAAGATCAATATCTCGGCATGTGAATTGGAATATGACCGCGAGCGCAGCTCGTAACCATAAATTTCTCGTGTCCGAACAATGGGAAGTCGCCTGTAATTTTGCCAGAACACGCTGCCCGGCCACCGTCAATGATGAAACGCGTTGCTCGTTGCCCCGGCCAATCCCTTGATACGCGGTAAGAACCTCTTGCGTAGAACCGATAATGCCAATTAGTACGATTATTTATTCTTAAAAAAAGAGTACGATTTCTACCAGCGGATAGCTGTTTCTTTTACAATAATCAAAAATTGCGTTCCTCTCTATGTGACTGCTTCCAAATTCCTGAACGAGCGACTTTATAAATTTTGATTCGATCAAATAAAGATCAAATAAATACGTAATCATGTATTATTGTATATAAAAACTAAATACGTATAACGAGAACGTACGTTCTATCCTGAATTTTATTTTCCTACTGTGAGTCGAGCGATGAATTATCATCAAGTATTTTCAAAAAGATGAATTCCCTCCCTAAAAGCACGCGCGTACGTATTGCAACTGGTGAAAAGAAAAGGGAAGCGGTGCAGCGAAAGAAGATAGACGCGAGCATTGAAGCAGAGGAATATCACGAATCTCGCGAAGACGAGTGTACGGGCGTGAACGACAATGTAGGAGGTGTCTCGTTAACATTATTGGTGTACATGTACCTACACCAATAATCGTTACTGAACTGCAGCTGCACAATTGCAGCTATTCAATGCTGCGCACGCTGTTACACGATCCTATCTCACCACCTGATTGGAACGGTTTCTCCCTCGTGCAGGGATAAAACAGATCACGTTCCCGGCTTGTATAAAAACGGACGAATAAACTAATTACGTCGATACCGTCTTCCCTTTTGATACCCATCGTTACAGTTATTTCCTCGCGTTACAATAAGCCTCGAAGGAAACGCCGAGCCTAAACAGCGTCGTCGATTCTACTCTATTTAACGGATAATTGACAATAAGGACAATGTCGGAAAGAATCCAACAGCTTCGCTGTCCAAATATTTATAGCACACGATCTTTGTTTACTTAAGAACTCGTTCGGTTTACGAAACTCTGCGTGACGACAGAAACGCTGTTTAATGTAACGGATTCTATTCGCGCAGAGTATTTTAAAATACTAAAAGTATTTGGAGAAGTAAACGCGAGGTAAAATATAAATCCCTTATATTACGAGGAATCGAATAAGAGATATTCGCTCCCCGTATTTCGAACCCCTGCACTAGCCTTCGCTGAAAGTGTAGCTTCGAAGCTTAACACGCGGATGGGCAGAGAAAAACGGAGGAAACATTGAAAATTAAAGCCAGAGATTAGAACGGTGGAACACGTCGGGATGCATTTCGTGGGTAGAACCGACGCGAGCGATGGAGTAGAATAAATAGCGCGAACTGTATACAAAATTAAATAGTCCGCTGCGAAGCGGCGTTCGCACTTCCGGCTTTTCCTGCCCATTTAATTCGACGATAAAAGCATTCTAACTTGGTTACATCGCTGTCGGCCTTACCGAGCCCATTTCCGTTTTTGCTTTCAACTACCACCAGCGGTCTGCGCGCTGAACGAACCTTTCAGAAACGAATACAATTTGTACAATAAAAAAATCAACTCCGACAGTTAAAAATAAAACTGACCGAGGTGAACGACTTGTAAAAGGAACGAGCCCTTGTATCAAAGAATAACTAACGAACAACTTTGATTCGTCGCTGTTTAACACGTTCCCTAATATTTAAAGAATTAAAAATAGATCAGCGAATGACGTATGTTTGAAGATAAATATTCGAGTGAAAACGCGTCGGCGACATGTGTGGCATTATTGTGCATAAGGATAAACGAATTGGAACGGACTGTATTGCGAACGATCGTCCGTGGTTGCGTCACGGTTACTCATGACGTCACTGTCAACAGAAACAGGTGACAGCCGCTAACAGCCAGTGACGTCAAATGGGAACGGGCAACGAACCTCTATTCTGCGTTTGCGCGTTATGTCGTATCGGACGTGAACTGCACGTCGCGTGATAGTTCTTTCAGAAGCTCGAGGCAATTGCAATCGGGCTGAGCGTAAAAGAGGAACGAAATACGCGTGTAACCGATCGGCGGCGAACTCGATCTGACGTTTCGGCCGTCTATAAGTAAGCGCAGGGAAGCCCTAGATGCGCGCATGTTCTTTCCGAAGGATAACCAATCTATTAGGCACCGAAGGTCGGGAAAAACGGTCGGCTCTAAAAAGTTTACTAGACAGTGACAACACTTACGAGTGCCGCTGGACTGTCTGTCATTCTTTCCGGGATCCCTTTCTCTTGCGGACGGGTCTCACTAGCGGTTAAATGTGCGATAAAGAGAACGCGTACTCACGACACCGTGCTCGAATTCACGGAAACTGTCTCGGCCATCATGGATGACACAACCGTGTCGATCGGCGACTCGAGTACGCCGCAGCCGTAGCTGTCGCCATCTCAACATGTAATAACGAAGCTCTTCCGCAATTTCAATTACCTTTCCCGCGCCTGTGGTAAATAAATTAAACGTCGAGTTGAGTAAAGAACTAAAGTAAAAAATATATGAAATTAAACTGTTTTAAAGATGGATGAGTCGTTCAATATTCAACCCAATAATACATATAACAANTAGCGTCTTCCCCTTTGATACCCATCGTTACAGTTATTTCCTCGCGTTACAATAAGCCTCGAAGGAAACGCCGAGCCTAAACAGCGTCGTCGATTCTACTCTATTTAACGGATAATTGACAATAAGGACAATGTCGGAAAGAATCCAACAGCTTCGCTGTCCAAATATTTATAGCACACGATCTTTGTTTACTTAAGAACTCGTTCGGTTTACGAAACTCTGCGTGACGACAGAAACGCTGTTTAATGTAACGGATTCTATTCGCGCAGAGTATTTTAAAATACTAAAAGTATTTGGAGAAGTAAACGCGAGGTAAAATATAAATCCCTTATATTACGAGGAATCGAATAAGAGATATTCGCTCCCCGTATTTCGAACCCCTGCACTAGCCTTCGCTGAAAGTGTAGCTTCGAAGCTTAACACGCGGATGGGCAGAGAAAAACGGAGGAAACATTGAAAATTAAAGCCAGAGATTAGAACGGTGGAACACGTCGGGATGCATTTCGTGGGTAGAACCGACGCGAGCGATGGAGTAGAATAAATAGCGCGAACTGTATACAAAATTAAATAGTCCGCTGCGAAGCGGCGTTCGCACTTCCGGCTTTTCCTGCCCATTTAATTCGACGATAAAAGCATTCTAACTTGGTTACATCGCTGTCGGCCTTACCGAGCCCATTTCCGTTTTTGCTTTCAACTACCACCAGCGGTCTGCGCGCTGAACGAACCTTTCAGAAACGAATACAATTTGTACAATAAAAAAATCAACTCCGACAGTTAAAAATAAAACTGACCGAGGTGAACGACTTGTAAAAGGAACGAGCCCTTGTATCAAAGAATAACTAACGAACAACTTTGATTCGTCGCTGTTTAACACGTTCCCTAATATTTAAAGAATTAAAAATAGATCAGCGAATGACGTATGTTTGAAGATAAATATTCGAGTGAAAACGCGTCGGCGACATGTGTGGCATTATTGTGCATAAGGATAAACGAATTGGAACGGACTGTATTGCGAACGATCGTCCGTGGTTGCGTCACGGTTACTCATGACGTNTTATTTTATGCAATGTGTAATATACTCTTTAGCAGAAACTACGTCTTTGTTTACGGGAATTATATTTACCGTATTAATATTCCAGCTCTTTAATCTCCAATTATTCCTTTGTTGTTTATCACTTCTAATAGTATTCATCTCATAACCTTTAAGTTTTTTTATGAACTACTAATATGTGTTGTATATACATGTTTGAGAAATAGAATCATGTGCATTTTGCATTAATGTAACGTTTATAGGGAACGGCTGAGCTTAGGCTAGCTCTCAGAGACCCACAAGGCACAGCAGCACTATGCCAGCTTGTTGTATCATCAACAAATCCTCAGGTACATTTCTATAACACATGTTTTATTTGTATCATAATTGCTGTGTAACTGAACATAATTTACATTTAGATAAGGCAATATTCAGCTGTGCTACTTAGGAAACGATATAACAAATCAAAGCAGTGGATGAAACTGCCACAACCTGTGCGCCATCAATTCAAGATATTAATTTTACAGGTAAATAATACTACTTTGAGAGAACTGCGCCTGTCATTAAAAGTATATTATAATTCTCATTGTTTTTAGGCTTTAGGTTTCGAGCCAGAAAAGTATGTGAAAAACGCGATTGCCCAGTTGATAGGCGTGATTGTAAAACATGAAATAGGAAATAATGGATGGCCAGAAGTTTTACAATTTGTACAGCACTTAGTTTCCAGTGAAAATTTAGCAGACAAAGAGGTATAGAAAATACGAAATGCTTCACGTAGTTTCATCTCAATTTATTCGCAGATTCCAATAAGTTATTATTTTTTTGCAGTTAGGAATGTATACTTTGTCAACTATGACTGACATTGCGCCCGACGCGTATCGCGAACACGCCGTGGCACTTGCAGTTCTCATAGCACAAACGTTGAACAGTTTACATGATTTAGGAAGTCCTACAGCATATTACATTTTGAAAACAATGCAGAATCTTATTCCTTTAGTCAAAGGTAATCAAATGGTAAGTCACACGTAACAATTGAGGATTGATCAAATATATGATTGACAATCGTATTTAAATAATGAATCATTTCTTCAGATGATAAATGCTTATCATCAAATGATGCCACAAGTGATGGCAGTAATTCAAGCTCTTGCCACTGCTGACGAAGATCAAGCAGTTGCGTGTTATGAATTAGTAGATGAATTGTGCGAGAATGAGATTGCTGTGATAAATCCTTATGTGAAACCTCTCATTAATATGTCTATTGCTATCGGATCCAACAAGTCGTTGGACGATGCCCTCAGATCTAAAGCAGTTGGCTTTATCGGTTGGTTAGCAAGGACAAAGAAAAAATCCATAATCAAGCATAAACTTGTTGAGCCGATCTTGGGTAACGTGCAGTTCCAACTTGGGTATCTAATTAATGTTCGTTTCTAAAGACGTCGAATCTAATATTCCACAGATTTGTTATTCATGCTCATGTCTACGAAATCCGAGGACGACGATGATGTCTACTTCAATGGTGATACTGAAGACAATACACCTGTAACTTGCGCTACCCAGACACTGGACTTGCTCGCGCTTAATTTGCCCCCAGATAAATTAATTCCACAATTGGTACGAGTTTCAGCACCTTCAATCGATTTCGTTGTACACCGTGAATCTAATAGTTGGTTTGTTATCGTCACAGCTGCGATATATAGAGCCCAGCTTGCAAGGGACCGACGTGTATGCAAAGAAAGCGTCGTACTTAACGATGGCGGTACTGGCCGAAGGCTGTTCGGATTATATCCGTAGGAAGTATCTCGAATCTTTCTTACGATGCACTTGCGAAGGGATCGCCGAATCCAATCTTACAGTACGAAACGCTGCCCTCTTCGCTCTTGGACAGTTCTCTGAACATTTACAACCAGACATATCTCAGTACGCGTCTGATCTGTTACCGTTATTGTTTCAATATCTCGGCGAGATAATCAAGTGTATTAGGCCGGACAAAAAGGAACCGCCTTACGTCGATCGCATGTTTTATGCACTGATCGTGTTCTGTGAAAACTTGAATGAAAACCTGTTGCCATATTTGCCTACTTTGATGGAAAAACTTTTTGAAATTCTTAATTCGAACACCTCGTTCCACGTGAAAGAACTTTGTCTAAATACTGTAGCTTCAGCTGCCGCAGCGAGTAAAGAACAGATGTTGCCGTACTTTGAGAAAGTCGTCGGTATTCTCAACGGGCATCTTTCAGAAAAGCAGACAGACGAAAATATGGCTCTTCAAGTACAAGCAGTTGGTTCGTACCACAAACAATTTACAAAAATTTATGTAATATTTTTGTTGATCTTACTAATAGTTGTATATAATGTTGCAGATACTCTGGGAGTACTAGCGACGTCGATAGGTAAGGCGAATTTCGAACCACTTGCAGATAGATCGCTCCAATTTGGAATAAAGTTGTTAAAAGAAACAGAAGATCCGGACCTGAAAAGATCGCTTTACGGATTGTTTGCTTCGATCAGTACTATACTGAAAAGTAAAATGGCAGGTGCATTGCCAGAAATTGTCGAGTTTCTGATAACGAGCGTACAGAGTTCAGAAGGCATTGTGGTGAGTGATTCATGCGGGATATCCGACGGAACAAACTGATTGCATTTACGTTTGTTGTTATTTTGTTTCTCTCACAGCCTCATTTTCATCAAGAAGAGGTATGTTCTGCCTTTCCGGTGTACGAAGACATTAGCGATAATGAAAACGACGAAGAGGACATCGAGAATACCGATAACGAAGAAGACGACGACGACGACGACTTGGCGGGTTACATTGTTGAAAATGGATACATCGAAGAAAAAGAGGAAGCAATTCTGGCGTTGAAGGAACTCGCAGAACATACCGAGTAAAACATTCTCGCGTTATACTTTACGTCTATCTAAATGAAACAATTACACTGACGATCGAACTTCTTATTTCAGAGAAGCGTTCCTGCCGTATCTTGAAAAATCTTTCGAGGAGACTTTCAAAGTCATCAATTACCCGCAAGAAGACATTTGCAAAGCTGCGATCGAGACCCTCGTACAGTTTTGCGTCAGCTTTTCGAAAATTAATACCGACGAGGGTAAACAAGCACTACTGAAAGCTCTCTCTATATTCGTTCCAAAGTTGTCCGAATTGATAAGATTGAGCCTCGAGCGATCAGTCGCTATTTGTGGTCTAGATGCTTTCGAGAGACTTCTGACAGAAATAAAATCAGACGTCCTCGTCGGAGAAGGTCATAAAGAAGCTATAATGAATTGTATCATTAACATTATGTCGGGTAAAGACTTACAACTACACATAATGTTCTCGGTTATCAAACAATTGTTTATGTAGAATATTTCTTATAGGCTCGACTGCGTGTCAAGATGAAGAAGAAGTAGAAGATTTAGATGCTGAAGCCGAACAAGACGAATTACTGGTTGAATGCGCCGGAGAGCTATTGTGTACCTTTGGAAAAGTAGTCGCACCGGAAGACTTTGAACATTGTTTTCGATCTGTGCTGCCAATCCTCTTGGAGAGATTGGTACAATCATACACGTTCATAGTTAATTGTTGACACGATTTACAGCGTTCGGGATTTAAAAGTAAAATTATATTTCTAGAAAAACAACAAATCTGATGCCCAAAGGTCTTACGCGATTGGAAATATCTCTGAATGCATAGGGGGACTTAAACATAGGGTGGCTAATTTCATTCACCAGCTTCTGCCCGTACTTATAAAACTTACGACAGATCGAAACGGCGAAGTTTGCAATAATGCAATTTACGGTCTCGGTGAATTAGCGTTACATGGAAAAGAAGCAATTTATCCGTATCTTTTTTTATCTTTGTTATGGAACCTTATACGATTTATTGTTCTCTCCTTAACATTTACGTAATAGGCACTATGAAGCTATTTTGAACGCAGTGTCGGCACAGGTTGGTAGATCGTGCAAAGCAGCGGTCGACGATAACGTAGCCGGAACTATTGCTCGACTTATGATCACTAATTACTCGGCAATACCGCTTGAACAAGTGTTCCCGTACTTTGTCAAACTGTTGCCACTGAAACAAGATATCGAAGAGAATAAGGCAGTGTTTAAAAGTGTGTTAATACTGTACCAAGCTGGCCATTCTGTCTTACAACAGCATATGACCATGTTACTCAAGGTCGCAGTCAGCGTGTTACATGAGAATAAAACTACTGACGACGGTACGTTTCACAATCATTTTTTATTGTTTAATATAATAAAAAAAAAAATACGTCTTTGACGTTGTGATCCGCATTTTCTGTACAGAGGCGAAAGGCATCGTAATGGAATTCGTCAAATGCGCTATACGTGATTTTCAAAACGAATGGTGCGCCGTGTACGCTGAACTTCCGACAGACGTCATGGAAAACATTCAACGTATCTTCTCGTAGGTCTTGATACTCGACACTCGGTAAACATGCGTCACATTTTATATTGGAAAAAAATACACGGATTGATAAGCGATGTTCTCATTAAAAAGTGATACATGTTTCATTTTTTAGTTAAATCAAATAAACGAAAATTTTTAGTATGGTTCAAGATAAATAAACTTTTTAATCAAATATATTTGCATGTACACGTTGTTACGATCGTGTAAGTTATGTTTCTTCTTATGCTTATACAGTGTACCAATCGATCAGAAAGTGCAATTATTCGAATCAGTAATTTAATAGGATCTCGTTGTAGACCTCTTCGACGCTCGAGTTTCACGCTAGAATACATTTCACACGGATGTACATATATATATACATATATATATATACATGTATATATTGATTGGACAATCTGTATTTTACATTCACGTCCATCCAGCTTTTTACAGTCTTTTAAAAAATATAAATATATTAATGATCAATTTGTTAAATATTTTATGAATGCTTTAAAATCGAATTGCTCCAATCAATATTATCGAACGAATTAATTTATTATACAATTATGAAAATCAGCCGTTTTACGATCTAATATTATTTTACATGCTGTTAAAAACGTAGGCTTAAGAGGACACAGTCGAATACACGTCGATTCACACTACGTACTAATTTGTAATTAAGGAACGTTGCGTATGAACCATCGTATAGTATAGTATACTGAACATAAATGTATCATTTGAAAAATAAAATAATTGTATTACGTTTTTCTTAGGAACGTTTCTAGTATCTTTGTTTAGTTAGTGAATTGCGTGTTGAACTTTCGTGAAGCATTGCAAAACGTAATTAATAGAGTTTCAATTACGACTGCTGGGGGCTTGAAGTATCGAACCTTGCCGTATCGCTGATTTTTTATCTAAAATAGATAAGTTAGCGAGCAGTCATTTTTTTAAGAAGATTATCAGACATTCGTCGTTCCAACGCGCGCCCGATTTCCGTCCGTGAACAGTAAGCCGTAATTGTTTGTGCACCGATAATAACAAAACTTATGTAAATCCAAACTATTGACGATCGGATGGTCATCGACGCAAAGTATTAATCGAACACGAGGGGATGTACATTTACAAGAGTGTATGTTGCAATGTATCATTTGTATTGCATACGAAAAATAAACGGTACAGATCGAAACTCCACATGCGACAGTAATTACCGAATAAATCTGTTAACATGAATATTTTCTCTATCTGTTTCGGAAAGTGCCTTCTTTACTTTGAAAACTCTAATCGTCCGCCCGACGAAGAAGGAATTTGTCATTATCGGCAGAATTGATTCTTCGCAGCGCGTGATCGAAGCGATCCATAAAATGAGAAGACGTCGAGATTCAAACGCAAAGTGCACTCGCCGCAAAGTGCACCGCGCTTTCAGAGAAAGTGTTTCGTATGCGCCCGCTTATAGCATCGTGATGAGTTTCACGACCAGATGATGCCTCGTTTTCGTGTGCCGTTCAAGGGATACCTACGAAACCATCGATCGACGACCTTCCGCGGCAGCGAGACGACGGAAGTTATAAAACGTTACCAAGGACCTTCCCGTGTCATTGAGCCAGGTAAGTTAGTCATCGCTGATCAAACGTGCGTATACCCACAGGTACACGCGTATGCATACACGGTGTGTCGATACTTTTCATCCTTTCCATAAGTAAAGAGTAGTTTGGGAGTGAAAATTCTACCTCCTACCAGAGATCGTCTCTGCTCCTACTTAGGTTTGCCTTGTCCGTTGCGTAATCGGAGAACTCGTCTGTGAGTAATTAATCCTCGAAATCGTTATACAAATATAATGATTGATTTAAAAAATGCATAGTACTAAAGTTTATAAATTTCATTATAAAACGTCCATTTTCACCTTGTCTGAATCAATCTAGGAATCAGAAGAGCACAAAGATTGACATTAGGAATACGAATAACGAAGAGATCTATGAGATAGACGTTTATTTATAAGAATACAATCGAACGATACAAATTGATCTGTTCGTGTAGTTATACGATCGGAACCAGTTATACGTAATAAAACAATGTTAAAGACGATTAAAACGAGCATCGTTTCGTTTCGTAGCTGTGTTTTTGGAACACCGCGTACGTGCACGCNCTGATCAAACGTGCGTATACCCACAGGTACACGCGTATGCATACACGGTGTGTCGATACTTTTCATCCTTTCCATAAGTAAAGAGTAGTTTGGGAGTGAAAATTCTACCTCCTACCAGAGATCGTCTCTGCTCCTACTTAGGTTTGCCTTGTCCGTTGCGTAATCGGAGAACTCGTCTGTGAGTAATTAATCCTCGAAATCGTTATACAAATATAATGATTGATTTAAAAAATGCATAGTACTAAAGTTTATAAATTTCATTAT
>SMSR01015673.1:116620-168426 GCA_019453355.1 Ceratina japonica | reverse complement strand
CGATCGGCCCGACTAATCGAGTAGAACGATTAATCACGATCCCGTAAAAGGGCACAACGGTCTGATTGTGTTCGTCGCATCGATTTCAGAATCTGAACTTCAACTCGAAGTACGTTATTAAGGGTATCACGTATAAGCACAAGGTGATAGACATGGATTCGAACCCGATTAAAACGGCTCTGAGCGTGTGTAACTCGTTAATAGCGGAAAAAGTGTACGCGGTGGTCGTGTCTCACCCTCCGACGGGGGAGCTATCGCCGGCGGCCGTTTCATACACAAGCGGGTTCTATCACATACCTGTTATAGGAATATCTTCGAGGGACTCGGCGTTCTCCGACAAGGTGAGTCACTTTTTACGGATATCGATTCAATGAAAATTCCTTTGCCCGTACATTGTCGATACAAAGAGCGTTGAAATACGTACAGGGTGTCTCGTTCGATGCAATTACTTTCTAAGTTGTAGATTAGGGGTTGACGGAATTCTAAAGCGGGTCAATGATGATGATAAGTGTCGATCGAGGGTCGATGGTCGAGAGTACGCCGTCGGGGACTGATAAGATTAAGATTGCATTGATCACAACTTGATAGTTATACAGGGTGTCTCATTTTAATCTTTACACGCGATCTTCTCGAAAAATATTCAGTTTTCGAAAAAAGTGTTTAAACGAAACATACTCTATTCGAAGGGGGACATGCAATGGTGCATGAGGTCGCTCAAGGTCACGGTCGGAGAAAAGAATACGAAAACGTATAAGTAATCGACTAGAAATTGTTCAAAACATTCATTAACATTGAAGGACCTTAGTATGTTTACAAGTCTCACTTGCGATAAACGTATTTTGCTTTCGTATTTTAACCTTCAATGACCTTGAATAATTATAGTCACTGAATTCCTAATGAAAGGGACTATCATCGTAGGTGTTTAAAAAATGGGGGTTCCATTTAAAAAAACAAAGGTCACCTTCGAATCTCGGAGGCGCCTCCATCTAAAAAAAAACAGTGCCCACCACTGGATGTCCACCTTCGAATACAGTATGTTTCGTTTAAACATTTTTTTCGAAAAATGAATATTTTTCCAGAAGATCGCGTGTAAAGATTAAAATGAGACACCCTGTATACTTCTTTATTGGTATTAAGCTGTATTATGTAGAGTAAGGAAGAAATCAAAATTATTTAATATATTTTAAAAACCAATAAAATATATGACTTACCTTCAAATAAATTTCAAGAAAATATGACTTGGCGTAAAAATCCTCGATCTTTACTTTGTATAACACTAGCAATGATAAGAAAATTGGCCATATCCGTTCAATAGGTTTAGTGGAAATAAGGTTGCCTAATACATATTACGTCGGTATTATAATTATCGCATTATTTACGTGCAACGCTAAATATTGATGAATTGTATCATAAATTGTATATACTGCGGATGTTTCTGCAAATTCCTACTTTTATAAATATAAAATTAAAGAAATGTACAATGACATTTCTCCTTTAAATATTATAAATCGCATTCCACTTTGAACATTTTCTACTTCTTCACGATCACTGCGTATACTATGTTTTGTTAAATCACTTGAAACTCCTGTAAATGCATAAACCTTCGCAGTCCTGTTCGACGATAAATAAGAAAACTACTATGATTCGTTTAATCGTGATAATTGGAAATGAAAAAAATTTGTGTCTTAGAACATTCACGTCTCTTTCCTGAGGACGGTACCTCCGTACTCGCATCAGGCGGACGTATGGGTCGAATTATTGAAGCATTTCAATTACATGAAAGTGATCTTCATTCATAGCTCGGACACGGACGGTCGAGCGCTTTTGGGAAGGTTTCAGACTGCGTCGCAGAACTTGGAGGACGACGTAGAAATCAAAGTTCAGGTGCGTTCAACGAAACCGTTTTAAAAAGACGAAGCCATTAAAAAATAAAACTATAACGAACGATTGTTGAATATCTGTTCGCGCTCATCGTTTCTACTCTGCCTTTTTATTAATCGCGTTGTATAATCCAGTGAAAGCAATGGGTACGATAACTTCTGTCCGGACACAGGTAGAGTCTGTGATCGAGTTCGAGCCTGGTTTAGACAGTTTCACGCAACAATTGATGGACATGAAGAACGCACAAGCTCGAGTTTGTCTTCTCTACGCCTCGTAAGTGTAGAGATTCACCTCTCGGAGTTCTACCACGCAAACGTATTTCGATCAATGAGAAATTCTTGTTTCGTAAACAGGAAGACGGACGCGAGCGTGATCTTCCAAGACGCAGCGGCGTTGAACATGACCGGGGCAGGATACGTTTGGATCGTGACGGAGCAGGCTTTGGATGCGCCGAACGTGCCGGAAGGTCTTCTCGGGTTGAAATTAATTAACGCGGAGAAAGAGGATTCTCACATCGAGGATAGCCTGTCAGTTCCTTTCTAATCGTACATAGACATCTCACGCATGTATGTTGCGTCTGTAGTTTCGTGCTTTACCATTGAAAGGGCGCACTACCCTCAATTACGCACAAGAAGACTCGCGAAGGACGCCTCGTAATGAACGTTTCACGATGGAAGACGACGTCTTTCGAAACTCTGTCTCTGATATAGATCTGTGTACAGATTGCATGCACCGCACCAAGGACATATGCACCCTGGTCTCACCAATGCAATTCACCAGTACAATTGATTTCAGATCACCCGGATATCACATATTCTCTTAGCACACCCTCCAGTGGATGATATTCTGTAATCGTACAACGAAAATTTCTGCTTTGAACGTTTAGGATATGTGTAACGTTGTTTTTTCTCTCTCTCTTTCTCTCTCTGTCTCTTTCATTTTCTGTGTGAAACGATCTACTCCAGCTGACTAGCACTTGAAGCAGTAATTTATTCGATTAATAGAATTCTTGTATCTCTTGCAATTCGATGCAGTAAATAATTTAGTAATTTCATAAACGTTAAGGTTGAGAAAATTTATTTACGAATAATCATTATATATATATATATATTGATATTATATATCATTAATTGAGGCTGTAAAAGACACAATGGTATAAGTCGCTGTTCGGTCAAGTTGTGATTTGAACTTTGGCTTTAATCGTAGATGTTATACGCTAAACAAAGAACGTGAAGCAAGTCGTACACAGGTAAATGATTAAATCTTTAGTTCGATCGAACACCATTTGGCAATAACGTTTGGTTTTCCTGTGGGTTTGTCTGATTTATAATGAAAATTATTTAAAACGAACATTCGTGATAAACAAAGAATATTGGAATTGGAACAGAACTGTATCACTTCTGTGGAGGCTTTCCATTCCGAAAAGTGACTTACACCTTTATGACTTTTACCCCTAGAATTATTACGTGATCGCGTAGACTAACAGGAACGCACTTTTCAGGGTAGTGCTTGTGTCCGCTGTACGGGAAATGAACAAGACGAAAGTGATCACAGAGGCGCCGAAGGATTGCGGTGACTCTGGTTCCATATGGGAAACTGGCAAGATCCTGTTCGAGTACGATATATCGCTCTCGTGTCTTCACCCGGTGGTGACCGTACTGATTGTCGTTCGGTTTCTGTTTAGATTTATTCGCAAGCAAGAATTGCCGAACGGTAAGACCGGGAAGGTGGCGTTCGACGACAACGGAGACCGAATCTTTGCCGAATACGACATCATCAATATCCAAGAGAACAACCGCGTGTCCGTCGGCCAATACTTTTATCCACCTGTGAGTAAAATAATAATAATATATAGAAATAAAAAATTTTCTCCTTTTCGTCCCCTCTCGACTCCTGTAACCCGATCCTTTCCTTATTCTTATTCCTTTCCCTCGTTTCTTCTCTCTTCTTTCCATTTCCGATTTCAGACCCTGGATCTCATAAATGTATCAAATCCACAGTCTCCTAATCAGCATTCGATGTAAAAAAAATGGCTCGTTGAACCGTAGAATGGAATAAAAATGGCACTCAGCGTGAACGAGACGGATATAATATGGCCCGGCCGACTGAAAACTAAACCCGAGGGTTTCATGATCCCGACGCATTTAAAAGTGCTCACGATCGAGGAGAAGCCGTTCGTCTACGTTCGCGAGATCGCGCCCGAAGAAACTTGCCTGTCGGAAGAGATTCCTTGTCCCCATTTCAACGCGACCGAAAACGAGAGTAATTATTTTAATTACATTCTTCGATATACGATTATTTTTTATCTACGGATTTTATGTATTTTAATGTAAAAAACAGAGTCAATGATATAACAATACATATGATAAAAAAAAGACTGTTGTTCAAAACAAGCTCTTTAAACTGGTAGCGAAAATATTTCGTTTACCTTAAAAAATCCAGTCTAACGATTATATGCCTTTTCTGTGTCTTCAACGATCCGAACTTTTCTAGCTACTAGAACGTACTGCTGCAAAGGATACTGCATGGACCTGTTGAAACAGCTGTCGATGACTATTAACTTCACCTACAGCTTGGCTTTGTCGCCCGACGGACAATTCGGCAATTACGTGATCAAAGAAACTTCAGGTGAGTAAGTGAAAATCGAAAAAGTTCGGGCCAAGTAAAATTTGTCTCTTCTACATATGATCACAGTTGGAGGGAAGAAAGAATGGACGGGACTCATCGGAGAGCTGGTGAACGAAAGAGCAGACATGATCGTCGCACCTTTGACGATCAATCCCGAACGCGCCGAGTTCATCGAATTCAGCAAGCCGTTCAAGTATCAGGGCATCACCATTCTTGAAAAGAAGGTATAATTTTAGTATTCGTTAGGTCGGTGTAAGAGTTCGTGTCCGATTTCTCGAATCGATTCAGATTCAGGGTCGCACGCGTTATAATTCGTTTAACGAAGGAATTATACTCTGTCTGTAGCCATCGAGGTCTTCGACCCTGGTGTCGTTCTTACAACCATTCAGTAACACCCTGTGGATACTGGTGATGGTGTCGGTGCACGTAGTGGCTCTAGTTCTGTACCTCCTCGACCGGTTCTCGCCCTTCGGGAGGTTCAAGCTAGCAAACACTGACGGTACCGAAGAGGACGCCCTGAACCTTTCCAGCGCCGTTTGGTTCGCCTGGGGAGTTCTACTCAACAGCGGGATTGGAGAAGGTTCGACGTTAATGCATCCCACCTATTTATAGGAAGCTCCCTCCGTAACATTCTTTTACCAATCGAAGCGTAATTAAATCGGTGACCCGTGGGCGGAAACCGAGCCGCTTAAAAAATACTTCCGCATCTCCGATTACGCGGCTCCGATTTTATAATTATATTCTTTATAATTTATTCGTGACAAACAGGTACTCCACGGAGTTTTTCTGCTCGGGTGTTGGGCATGGTGTGGGCGGGTTTCGCGATGATCATCGTCGCTTCGTACACTGCCAACTTGGCCGCGTTCCTCGTGCTGGAACGGCCCAAGACCAAACTGACCGGCATCAACGACGCTCGAGTAAGAATAAATCGTTGTGTTTAGAATTAGGTTTACCGTTTTTTTTTCTTCTCGTCAAAAGAGGACGAAACGGCATTTGATAGGAAAACGGAGAAATGACTTTTATAAGTAAATTATACTAGCTTATTAAGTTTCAATTACATATTCTAACAGGAAACGACATCAGTCTTATTGCTTTCTGATAAAACTATAAATAAATTAGGACATATAATTTTCATTGTCGACCATTGTTAATGAAAAATCTCGTTACGCTCGTCTGTAGCTGAGGAATACTATGGAGAACCTTACTTGTGCCACGGTGAAAGGTTCCGCCGTGGACATGTACTTCCGTCGACAAGTCGAATTGTCCAATATGTATCGCACAATGGAAGCTAATAATTACGACACTGCCGAGGAAGCGATTAGGGATATTAAAATTGGGTAAGAAAATCTTCGCTTGCCGGAATTCCGGAATGGATGTCGATAATCCTAAAGACGATCTTCCGTTGTGGTGCAGGAAGCTGATGGCTTTCATCTGGGACAGTTCTCGTTTGGAATTCGAAGCTGCTCAAGATTGTGAATTGGTAACCGCGGGAGAATTGTTCGGCCGGTCCGGTTACGGTATTGGCCTGCAAAAAGGCTCGTTGTGGGCGGACGCTGTCACTCTCGCTATATTGGACTTTCACGAAAGTAAGAATTTCATTGACAATCATATCCGTACACACGTGCTGATGTGTACAACGTACTACAGTGATTTGGACACACTTTAAAAGAGAATAATTTTTTGTAATATTATTTTTTTTTTGAGAGAGACTTGAACGAATATTTTACGATACACGTTATACGAACTGAGTCTGATAATATCCACAGAAAACGAAGATTCTCGGTCCAATATTAGAAAAAAATTGTTCCGTTTTGAATTGCTGTAGTTCTTAATCGCGAAATACGTGTTCGCTGTTTAGGCGGTTTCATGGAGAACCTCGACAAACACTGGATATTTCAAGACAGCGTGGAGCAATGCGAGCAATCGGAGAAAGCTCCGAACACTCTGGGTTTAAAAAATATGGCTGGGGTGTTTATAGTTGTTGGAGTAGGAATTATAGGTGGTATCGGGTTGATCATCATCGAGGTGGCGTATAAGAAACATCAAATTCGCAAACAGAAGAAAATGGAACTGGCCAGACACGCGGCCGACAAATGGAGAGGCGCGATCGAGGTAAACGAGAAATTAATCAAACTTACGATTAGATGGAGACTATGTTCGAAATTAGATCTCTTTCTTTTCGTTCGATGTCTTTCGTTGTCCATTCCTCAGAGTTCTATGTTTGTCAGTAAAACGCAAGCAGCCAAGAGGAAGTAAGGGAGGAGAGCGCAGGGAATTCGGACAGAACTCGTAACGATCAAAAAGAAAAAAACATGTCAAGACAAATATACACACGAACGCATATTATAGAATCGAAGCACAAAAATTTATACGCTTTGCAAGCTTTGAGTTAATTTAGTTTAAGCGATACAGTGGAATCTCGATTATCGGAGAGCACCCATTTGTTAGAACGCTCTGTTAAACCTGCGTTTACGCCAGGAATTCTCAACGGAGTCGACGAAGTTTAAAGATCGTCTGGTAGCGACGATCGAGGTTCTGTTGTATGTGATTTCATGCTTTTGACAATAACAATGTAAGATACTACAACTTTTTACGTATTTTACACTACGATTGCTTCTTACATATGAGGTTGGCTTTTTTATACACCGGTAATGATACGCTTGATATACCATTGAACCCTTTCCCTAACGCAACGGCGTGTGTAAAGAAAAAATATGAACCTTTAGTTTGAAACGCGTTGCTGCAAAAAGGTTGAGCTATCTTTACCACCACTAGAAACGCTAAATATTACAGTTATATTTTCAATACTATTTAATATACAATTTATAATAATGTGAGACCAACACATATGGTTTAAAGCACTCTTTGATAAAAATATGCATATCGTTCTGAATAGGCGGCGGATTTTTATGCAAAATAAAAAATATTTGTATATGTAAAACGTTTGTGCTGTAAACCATGTAGTCTTTTAAATAGGATAGTCCACTGCAATCTCCTTTGAAAATACGCGATTAACTATTGCTCGGTCTAATCTCTTTCGATGTTTGAAACGCAGAAACGGAAGACCCTGCGGGCTTCGATAGCCGCTCAACGAAGAATTCAAAGTAACGGCCTGAACGATCCTACGACCGTCAGTCTGGCGGTCGACACGGTGTCCAGGTCGAACGTAGCACCGCGCAGCCCTGGCCGAGCCTGGCCAGGGGACAGCGACATTCGTCAACGAGCCATTCCCCTCCGGTCAGACGACATTCGACTGTCGCCGGCTGCCTACACGGCGGACGTCTCTCACCTTATAGTCTGACGAAACTTATCGACTAATCGTACCGTCGGACGGATATAAAAACGTTATCTAATGTACGCGGAAACATGTTTGTTAGGCACGTCGTACAGTGGCGAGCATCTGAATAAAACGTGACAACTCGATGGGAAAGAAAATGATTTTCTAGATTTCAATATAGTACAGTTCCTTAATTATACATATGCTCGTCACTGTCTACGGGCAATTGTGTTCAAAGTAATGAACGTTTGTTTTTTGCAATAAAAATCGTTGCGTTAATGGTTTTAATGTAACGTTAATTCGTACTCCCCTTTACAAACGATGCGGTTCACCTAAATATCTCCTTCGTTTAATATACAATTTAAGATGCATACCGGCCAAAGACTTCACTGCAGTTTACAACTATTTGAGGGAAGACGAAACTTTCTTCGGACCACAATTCGGCCCGAAGTGGGCCCTGGTGGGCCCCGTTCAATGTCCAGATCACTGTCCCGCCCGCATGACTGCGACTCTTATTTTAGTATCTCCTCTATGGTTATAGAGTTCCAGATCTGTCCGTAAGATCGCAGATACGAGAGTTCACAATGTCATGCAATCATGCAATTTTTAATAAAACACAATTTTTCGTTCACCTTGTTGTTTTTTATTTATTCATAATTCCATAATTATTTCTCCTATACTAATTGTAAGATGTTTGAAATCATGTGTAATTTCTTTTCAATAGTTGCGCGTTTTTTACGCGTCACGATTGGTTGAAAATCCAATGTGGACGAAGTTGGAGGAAAAACACGATTGGTCAATAATCTGCGATGCGCTGTAGCACACCTTGTTTCCTTACATCGTGCGAGAGTTCCGTTCAGTTTCCTCTCTACGTCCATTGTTCTACGCGATGTCTACGGTTTTAACACATGAGAACGAATTGTGTCAAGTTTCTCACCGCTGTCATTTGAGAAACTTTCGTCGTCCAGCAAATCGGATTTGTTTTCTAGGTGTCTTTTAAGCAGTTTAATTAAGTAACAGTTAGAAGGTATGGCGGATACGACAGTGGACGCGACACGCCGTTTAAATGTTAAAAAACAGACGCTCGATGACGCTTACGCAGCGCCTGCGAATTTCCTCGAAATTGACGTGATTAATCCAATCACACACGGCGTCGGCAAGAAACGGTATACCGATTATGAAGTCCGCATGAGGGTGAGTTAACAGCCACGTTTTACTTTACGTACGTTTATCGCCAGCTACCAAACATCCACTTTTCCACACCGAACACCAGACTTCCGCCGCTTGTGCCGCTAAATTTCCATTCTGTTTTATAAACTTTCTACGCTTACACTTACGAAATTCATTAAACAATTCGCGCTGGACCGAGAATTCAATAAATGTTTATGTAATACATCATTTTTTTCGAACAAAAGTTCAGCATTGCAGTCACTGCTTATATACATATAATAACGACTTAAGTATAGTGTTGTTAACTATAAGTCTCACGACTTACGAAAGCTCACGTACGCATTTATTTTTTTAACGATGTTTGCCGTTTATCGGTAACATTTTCTTTTTTTTTTTTTCTTTAAAAAAAGTTGTGGCTCTGATAGTAGTAGCAGCAAGTAATTTCTTAATGGACATTGACCAAATGTATCATGGGCTGTGTCCGCTATCACACTTTCGTGATAAAAATGAGTAGATACAAAAGTATGTTGCTGGATCTGTTTATACGTCTTTTGGACCTACATGTGTGAATCATCCCTCGCGGCTAAAATTAAGAGTATTTAAAAGATAGTGTGTAACAACGAAATTATATATATTATACTCTTGTTATTATAATGTTACAGACAAATCTCCCAGTTTNCATCATTTTTTTCGAACAAAAGTTCAGCATTGCAGTCACTGCTTATATATAATAACGACTTAAGTATAGTGTTGTTAACTATAAGTCTCACGACTTACGAAAGCTCACGTACGCATTTATTTTTTTAACGATATGTTCGCCGTTTATCGGTAACATTTTCATTTTTTTTTTTTCTTTAAAAAAAGTTGTGGCTCTGATAGTAGTAGCAGCAAGTAATTTCTTAATGGACATTGACCAAATGTATCATGGGCTGTGTCCGCTATCTCACTTTCGTGATAAAAATGAGTAGATACAAAAGTATGTTGCTGGATCTGTTTATACGTCTTTTGGACCTACATGTGTGAATCATCCCTCGCGGCTAAAATTAAGAGTATTTAGAAGATTGTGTGTAACGACGAAATTATATATATTATACTCTTGTTATTATAATGTTACAGACAAATCTCCCAGTGTTCAAAGTGAAAGACTCCACAGTTAGGAGGAGATACAGTGATTTTGAATGGCTCAGAACCGAACTAGAAAGAGATAGCAAGGTCAGCTGATAATTTATATATATAAAAAAAATTACGAATCAACTGAATAACAGTAAAAATAAACAGATTGTATTATTTCATTTCGTTTAATTTCATTTACAGATTGTAGTGCCTCCCCTACCAGGGAAAGCTTGGAAGCGTCAGATGCCTTTTCGAGGAGACGATGGTATTTTTGAAGAAGATTTTATTGAAGATCGAAGGAAAGGTTTAGAAGCTTTTGTTAATAAGTAAGTATACAAATGGATAATTCAACACGATCGTATTCTCATATTTCGTGCAACAACATTACGTTCGTTATAGTATTATCTCCTATTGTGTTAGGCCGACTGGGTCGAAACAATATCAAAATCAATTAAACCCTACAACTTTGATTTAAAATATTTTTTCATTAAAACCCAATTTCAACGATATTCAACATGAACAAAGCTATCATCTCACCCCGTACATAGCAATATTCCAAATGAAGAAAAAAAATGTTTCTGATATTTCAGAATAGCGGGACACCCATTAGCTCAAAATGAACGGTGTTTACATATGTTTCTGCAAGAACCTGTAATAGACAAGAACTACGTACCTGGAAAAATACGTAATACATAAGTTATGATACAATAAGACTTATTGCAAGTATATTTTCCTCCCCACCTTTGATATGTAGAGTTACGTTTGATTACTTTTGAAACGTTAAGTCTCGGAATTTATCGTGATCCTCCTGCATTGATGCAATATTTCACTGAGCTTTCCACACTGTGATGTTAAATTAAAATTTGGTTTTTCGACGGTCTATGCGTTTCTAAAGGACACGCGTTAAAAATATTCAGGAGGATCTCGTCTCAATTGTCATTATCAGTCACGTAAGAGAGGATATTATTATTATAAAGGTCTTTTCTTTTCATTACTTCTTTTCGGAATTGTTACAGTTACATTAACCTTTTTTTACGACAGATTTATAAATTGATATTTATCACTTTCAGAAATCGCAGAATATAATGTTGTACACAACAATTCAATTGATACGTAAATATACGAAATTTTTGAACTCGAGTCTACGGCTAAACTCAACGATTACTCATTTACAAGTTATTCAATAGAAAACGTAATAAAAAATGTTGCCTCGTGTTTTTTACTTAGCGTAGTACTGTTTCCTTGTGTGTCATTGCCTTAGAAGATGTATATTTATTGTTTCCTATTGGATGACTTACAAACATATCGACAAAATCAACTGATTTAAAAATTGAACACATCGTTCGTAATTTAATATTACTTGCATAAAGAACATATTAAAAGTTTTTTACTTCTAAATCTACGTCTCTGTTCGTTTATGATATAAATTATACACATATATAAGTGCAAGCGTTTTAAATTTCTTTGTTCTGCACCTGCTGTCACAAAGTCGAGACATAAGTGTCGTTGTATCGAAGTTAAAGGTAAAATTAACAGTTTATACACGTTTCCTTTCTCATAACGTTTAAACTCGCGTTAGAGGCAACAGCGTTTAAATATTTATAATTATCAAAGGGACTATATACAGGGATTAAACTATTTTACAGTTTTTTTCATTTAAGTTATAGTTATATTTGCAGAAGAATTCTCATAAATACGTTTAGATTAATCTATTGTACATATATTTACGTGTAAAAATTTACGCGTAAGATTTGCATACAGATGAAAATATTGTATATCAATATAAGTAATTAGAATTAAAGCTAAGACTGTAATTTAAAGCTTTGATGTCTAAATGGAAAAAATCTTAATGCACGTTTCACTTTGGTAAAAAAAAAACCACGCAGAGTTTATTAAGACAAGCAACGTCGTTAGATGTAAGTATATTATTTTATAAAATAAAAAACAAAAAGAATTATAACGCCGTGAATTTATTTTTAACTACATTCATTTATTACATAATTGTGTAGTAATTGTACTAATTATTTTCGAAAATAAGTTAATATAATACAATTTAATAAGATCGGAATCTTCGAGATTTGAAAGAATACTGCATCAACAAAGGCTGCTTTCACGCGTTCAGAATTCGACTATTTACAAATACACGTCTTGCTTCGCTCTAATAAACTTCTTGTTTTTGAAGTAGTTCTGTATATACTGCCTTACACACTCCTGTTCTGAAATATGAAAATAACGTTTATTGTAAACAAAAGGATTTTCGTTCGACATTTCAATTGGATTCGTAGTTAATGTACTAACCGGGAAACGTGTCTTTAATAATAAGCATGTTAGCTATATGCTTTGCGACTATTTTGAACAGTTGCTTATCTTTAATTCTTTGCATTTTGTAGAACGGCATCAAGTGCTGTACGATCCACGGCGCAATTCTTTCTTTGCACGCTGTTAAATGTTCTTCTATACAAATCGGTGAATCTGGCATCATTTCCTCTTCGTCTGACTCGCCGAACAATTCGATAAATCGTTCTCGAACTCTTTCGTGCCGTCTATAGTCCGTCAAAGACAATTCCGTCATCTTTGCTTTTAACTTCGCTACTTGATACACGCGTTCAACGAACCAAATACTGTTCGATCTACGCCTCTGCCGTTCTGCCATTCTGTCGACAGGCAACGATTTCTTAGCTTCCCTATTTTTCATCTCTTTATAGTAACTGAAGCTGTATCTTCCTGCTCTCGGGCTCGACACGCTTACGTTATTCAATTTGACAGGATTGACCTTTGTATTGCTATTATTTTCAACAACGTTGCAGCAACTGTCGACCGGATCTCGTGGAAGAAGAGAATTTATCTCTTTGTCCACAGTAGCTTTGGTGACACCAGAGTGTCTCTCGATCAACGTCGTGAGATCGCTGCTATCGTCACTCTCGCAAAACATATCCTCCATATGTTGTAAAAGCGAATCTTGCGAATTCTCGTCTATAGACTGATGTGCGATTCGAGTATTAGAATTGTCCAGCAGTATACCGTTATCCTCTTTCATTTCGTCTTCGTCGTCGACCAACATTTTATCATTTTTTTCCCCTTCCGATTCATTTTTTAATTTATTAATTTCTGCGTCATTAATATTAGTCGAATTAATGGTCGGCGAAGCAGTATCATTGTGAACATTTTTTAGCTCAGAGAATGTAGTGCAATCCTCATTTTCAGCGATTAGCTCGTTTTCTTCTTTGTACTCTGGTGTCTCTTTCGTGACGAACGATTCGTCAAAATTAGACGTAGTAGAAACACTCGGAACGTTTTCCGCTTTCTCTAATTCTGTAGACGAATTAAGTGTTTGTACTGCGACGTCTACCTTACGCGGTGGAGTTTCTAAAAATATTGCCAAATTCTTATAGGCTTTTTTCTCCGACGTGTGCGACTTTATATCGGAAATCTATAAACGTTTCAATTTCAATCACGGATTGCTTTATTTAGATGCAAATGTAATGATACCAAACTTACGAATTTCAACATATTCTGCCTGTACACAGACGTCTCTAAAGATGATCGAATTGCGAGCAATTCCATATGATTAGCACAGCTTTTTAATTCATCGCACGGAATCTCTTCGTGTTTCTCTTTATAGCAAACAATGTAATTATCAATCAAACATTTTTGAAGGTGAGAGAAATACACAGCACGAACCTATAAAGCAAATTTGAAAAGTAAATTAAACGTGTGCATAAAATTGATCAGTAGATTGCGCAGTTTCACGCAAATTGCTTATTGTACCAGTGTAAAAAATGTGCCACAAATAAAATCTTTTGTATGCTTTGAATATTACAATCTGCACTTTGCGTTTGGTATTTCGTACATTTTTATCACTTACGGTGTTTATACCTTTTGTACGTTCAATTTCCTTGTACACGCGTAAGATCTACTGATCGATCATAAATTTTAAATCTGACTTAATTTGATAATTTATGAATGAAATTTTAACGATGCTGACAACAAGTCTAAGTGGGATAAAAAGAAATTTACCATCGTACTTAGCCGAAGAAACTCATCGCTCGGATCGGTGGGAAACTTATTTGTTGAGAGCGACGGTATCGCGATCGACACAAGACTGTTAATATCCTCGAGACTTATGTTATTACAGTCGACGTTACCCATGTGAAATTTCGTTTGCTCTCGCTTCAAAGAGAACGACAGATATTCATCCATTCGCTCCATCGTCAACAAATTCGACGAACTGTCACTAAAGTTCGTACACTTATTTCAAATTTGTCGCGATAAACACAGTAAATGTTCACCGCGCGACGATATCACGTTTGCACATGCCTTTTTTAATCAAACATGTACTTTGTTTCTGTGACATGAATCTATAAATTAAGCGTTGCGTTAACATTTGCGTCCCATAAACGCATTTCTACAATCAAATACAGTGTGTTATTATTTCTGATCATGTTTCTGACGACGCGTAAACCGAGATGTAAACATGGATGTAAACATAAAATGATTAGCAGCAGCAGCAGCAGCTAGTAACTAACTTCATAATGGTCTATATGGTACTACAACCGGACCGACTTCACACGCAAACAAAGAAAATCATAAATGGTAATCGTGAGGTTTGTCCAGTAGCGACATGGTTTCGCTAACAGTTCTCGCATTTCCCGCAAGGTGTGCTCTTCTCCCAAGCGCTCTCTATTTTAGAAATGGACGATGGACGATGTAGTACATACACGTACACCGATCGTCTCGCATCTGCAAAGCTAGCAATTTTGTAAAGGGATCACCAACGTCACTCGTATTAAGAATTTTTCTTTGACAACGATCCTCGCCACCGATATCGGACGCGGCTACTTTTGTAAACGGAGCTGAACCATCGAACGGTGTTTTTTCTGGGTCGTCGAAGAACAGTGCATCGCAATGAACGACAAGTCTCGAAGTTTCAGATGACCATAGTGACGCGAGGAAACAGATTGACAATTCGCGGCTTACGCGAAGAAGAGTAGAAGCCCGAGAGTGAACTGTATTTGACGCATACTTTTCTTTACACGAGACATCCGGAAACATGTCCGTGACCTTTGCTCAACGCGGGAGACCGGCACCGAATCCTGCCCAAATACAGAAGGTGATTAGAATATCACGTTTCGTTAATTTAAGAGTTGAAGCGCGCCTCGAACAAACTCGAACCTGATTAAAACCGCATTTGGATACGACGAACTTTTAATATGCAACGTATGTGTTTTCTTAGATGCTCGATGAAAATAGCCAGCTCATCCAGACCATACAAGAGTACCAAAATAAGGGGAAATCTCAAGAATGCATACAGTAAGCGCAGTGACTCATTTTTTAAATTAATTTAATTGTCTCCGTGACAATTCACTTGTGCTCATGATTTTCTATTTATTAGATACCAGCAGATGCTGCATCGTAATTTAGTATACCTGGCGTCCATTGCAGATGCGAATCAGAATATACAAGCGTTGCTACCGGTAAGAATAGTAATCTCTCAGTAATCGGCGATATTTCTAGGCTTGTGCGAGCACCCGAACCCTTTTTTTGTCTCGAAAATGTTTGAGATCCTCGAAAATATATTATAGTACAGTCATATATATCATTTTTATATTATAGTTATATATAATATAATTCTAACCAAAGTTTGTAACTCAATTCTGTACGNAGTAATCGGCGATATTTCTAGGCTTGTGCGAGCACCCGAACCCTTTTTTGTCTCGAAAATGTTCGAGATTCTCGAAAATTACGGATTCTCGAAAATGTTTGAGATCCTCGAAAATATATTATAGTACAGTCATATATATCATTTTTATATTATAGTTATATATAATATAATTCTAACCAAATTTTGTAACTCAATTCTGTATGAAAGAGCTGAGAACTCGTATAAATAGACTATTATTAATAGTATTATTATTATTATTATTATTATTATATATTTTCGAGAATCCGAAATTTTCTCGATCTCGCACAAGCCTATTTAGAAATTTTTGCCGTTGAAGCGAGTTACATTTTTCATTTCTGTGGACACAAGCCGCCGCAAGGGATTCCCAATGGTCCACAGCACGGAATGATGAATCCGCAAGGCCTTCCCACTGCTCCAACGGGATCGGGTGGTCCCGGGGGCGATATACCTCCGAATACACAACCAACGATACCGATGGCGAGTTTTAATCAAGGACAACCCATGTCTCAAGGATATCGGGGTCCGGTCATGCCTGGACAAGGTCCCGCTATAAACAGTATGTTCTGGTCCGATTCAAGTCTATGCATTTCTGTCGCTCTCGTCGTCTGACCGCGATGTCTCGTCCGAAGGACCGCCCACCGCACCTGGACCGCAACAGTACAGAGGACCTCAGGGATACCCTCAACAACCCTCTCAACAGGGCTACCCCGCGCAATACGCCAACCAGACTCCTGGCTCGAACTATCAGGGTCCTCAAGGTGCGGCTTACACTCCGGGACAGCCAAATCAATATGGACCGCCGAACGCTTCCCAGCAACAGGGATACAGTGCGTCGACGCAACCAAATTATGGTCCTCCGACTACGGTGAACAGCTACGGGCCTCAACCGGGCGGATACCCGCCACCGGGATCGACTCAGCCACCCACGGGCTACGGGCCACCGCCGCCGAATCAACAGGGCTATCCGCCTTCTAATCCTTCGCCGCAGAACTTCCCGTCGAGCGGGCAGCAGCAACAGCCGGGCCAGTACGGTAGTCCCAGCCCGCAACCGAATTATCAGCAACCTCCGTCTCAGGCGCCCCCGCAAAACGCTTACGGGGGCGGCCAGCCCGGAAATTATCCTCCTCCTTCGTCTCAAGCATACGCGAACAACGTACCGTCTCAAAACTATCCCGCTCCGCCTACGTCGAGCGCTCAGCCGCCTCAACCTGGCTCCCAGCAAAACCCTGGACCTCAACCGAACTACGGCAATCAACCGAGTCCCGGACCCGGCGGGACGCAATACGGTCCGGTCTCCACGTCGCCGCCGTTCAGCACTTCACCGGCGTCCGGTGTCAATACCTACGTTCAGAGCAGTCAGCCGACGAGTACGCCGTCCGCCTCGACCCAGACCTATCCGCCGAGCAGCGGGCCGCCGCCCACCTCGCAGGGTGGCAGTTACGCGCCCCCCGGCCCCGCCCCGTCTGGCTACCCCGTGCATCAGTCTCCTCATCCGACGTCTCATCCCCCGCATCAACCGCCGCACCAGTCCCCGCACCAGTCGCCTCATGCTCCCCACCAATCGCCCCACCAACCCACTCACCAGTCGAGTCATCAACCGCCCGCGCATCAGCCTCCGCATCAGCAGCAGCAGCAGTCGCAACAGCAGTCTCAGACGCCGCCGCAGTCTCAGCAGCAACAGTCTCAGAGCCCCGCGCCGAGCGGATTTCAGCCGCCGTCGGGACCTCCGCAGGGCCCTGCTCCTCCCCCGGGACCGCAGCCACAGCCCGGGTACGGTCCGGCCACTACGCAGACGTACGTGCCTCCAACGCCTGGCGGTCAACCACAGGTACTTTCGTCCACTTCTGATCTCGATATATATATATAGCTAGGACGACACGAGTTTGTACGTGCATAACGAGATCGTGTGTCACAGGTGTACACTCCTCACCCGCCTCAAGGGGGACAACATTACGGACATCCGCAGTATCCGCCTCAGAATTACCCTCCGCCGCCAGCCGGACAGGGATACCCTCAATATCCCCCGCGACCACCCGGCGGTCACATGCCTCCGCCACCCGGACCTCAAGGACCGCCGCCGCCGCCGAATCAGTACGGCGGTTACGGTTATCAGCCACCTCCGCAGTAGGGCATACGCGTCGGCGTAAGTTCGTCGCCGTGACGTAAAAGAGCGCAACCTGGAACGAGACGAGGGTAAAGGGAAGAACGTAGATTTAATCCTTCATAGCATATCGTCTAGGTGTCGCTCGACGGGGCTGAGTAATAAAATAAATCACGTTACTACGGAAAGGTGCTGCTGACGAAACGTTACTACTACGATACTAACGAGGGCAACGTTTCCGAACGACCTCAACTCTTTTCGAGACTAAGGTACGCATAGATCGATGTTACCAAATATACTTTGGTACAAAAATAAATTTTGTAGACTTTGCATATTGTATACGTATTCCAATGTGATCGAAAAGACTTGGAAAAACAAAAAAATCGTATCTTCCATCATAGATACTCTCGTAATTTTAAAACGTTCGAGATGCTGTAAATGATTTGGTACAAATGTCAACGTTTCGACTTGACACATTGATAATTCTATATTCTACGTAATGTCGCTCTGTACGTTAGGGTTGTAAATCTTTGTTATTTAATTTCGATACGCGTGTGTTATGTCGGACTTGACAATGCGCGATTAGCTCGATCGGCGAGAAGTGCAGCGTCGACGCGTCTGTCCAAGTGTACGAAACGCACGGTACTACAACGTGATACGATCTGTTTACGTCTTCGGGTGTGCGCGCGCGTTCGCTTTACAGGTCATTATCTGTTTTTACTTGTCTAATTCTATATATTAATTCTATTTTTATTGTCATTAAACGAATTTGTATATTTGCGAAAGTATTATCTTTTTCTTCGAAAATTTCGTGGCGCTGACCGGAGGGAGCGCGAGACGCGTCGTCGAATCCACGAGTAAAAAAGGGGGCAATGGAACGTTCGACACTTCTAATTCTGAACTCGGGATCTTTTCGATTTCATTTAGTATTTCCGTGTCGCGTGTACCATCGAAACGTTAAGCGGGACGGCCAGAAATCAAGATAGACTATCATAAAAAATATATATATTTTCAAATTATAAAATTGAAAGTAGAGACTTCCAACGTGTGTTAGAACGACTCGATATTTCGAGACTCGCCTTTCCTCTTTTACTGCGATTCGTTGCGAAATCACGCGCTCGTCTGTGCAACAGACATTTCGATCCACGTATTTATTTTCACACAAAAGAGACACTAAGGTAGAAAATGAAGCCGTGCATCATTAAGGAGTGAATCGACGATTAAAGTTCCTTCTTTAGTTTCGTTTCTTCGACCTTGTCACCGTCGTTGTAACATTTACAAGAATGCTTAGGTTGCAGCACTTGTTCCATGTTATCTAGTACCTTAACTTTACTCTTTAAGCGTTTACTCCATTCCTGAAGTAAAAAACAAAAAAACAAAAAAACGTTATTCTATGACATATATTGAAGAAAAATAAAAGAAAATAAATAAAGTTGAATCTGCGTGATCTCGCCTAGTAGTATTTCTTACGCGAAACAAGACGGCGTGATAACAGAACACGTCTTGTGGCAGTAAATTGTCCCTCGCAAACTGTCTGGCGGACTTTGCGATTTGTAGCGCTTCCTCGTCGTGTTCTCTCGCCCATCTAATCTTTTCAACGAGATCCGACAGGTCGCTTTTGACCGGCACGTAGTGTTTCCAAGGCTGGACGTCGTCGTAAAAGAATTCGTAATACTTGGACTCTTGTTTGAACACGAGACCGTCTCCGGCGAGTAGATACGGAAACCGATACGAAGCCACCGTGCCGTCGATGTTCAATTGATATTTGTACTGCGAAAAATGTTGAGCATTCCTTTATGATCAGTATTTACGCGACGTCGCTCGTCCCTCCCTTGTACCTTAAAGAAATCGAAGAAGGACACGTGACTTTGCCCTGGACCGTACTTGTCTATTTCGTTCGTAAAGAAAAAGAAATTGGTGATCGAGACGTTGAAGAGTTCCGGGTGTTTCCTCGAAATGTCGATCAGATCTAGTCGTTCCCTGCGGGAGTCTCGACCGCGCCAAAACAGTTGTTGCTTTTTGTCTCGCCACGGTGTCTCGGTACTCCCTTGTACGGACAGCACGTCCAACATGACCCTGTGTACCCATACGCGACGTTATCGAAATGCGGCAACGCCGTATCCTACCGGATCTGTCCAAGTAGTCTTTTGTAACGTAATGAACGATCGCACCTTCCCATCGCTTCTAGCGACGATTCCGTGAGATCGTAGGTGGGCATGACGATGTCCTTTGTATCGGACGAACCGCACCACGAGAAGATCGGGTAATCTTTTCCGTGCTTCGGGACGAGTGGCCAGTCCCCGAGATTTACGAACAACTCGACGTCGGGCAGAACGACTTTACGCGCGAGCGACAGAAGTATGGAATCCATAAACATCTTGAAACCCACGTGTCGTCCGTGGCATTTCCTAAAAATCTTGTTTCATCTAGTTTAACTCGGGTACGGTTTCGCGGATCGACGCGAGGATCGCGCGACCGATAGCTACCTTGTTAGACTCGACCACGTAATGACACAAACTGACCGATCCCGGTCGGTCGTACGCTTTCACGATGTCGTCGCGAATTTCGTCAAAGTTCACGCTCTTAAAGGGCGCAAGATCTTTATGTATTCGTGTGTAGTTTTTCGAACATTTGAAATCGTCTAACCAGTCGTCGACGGAAGGATTCGGACAGTGGCACTCTTCTTCGTAAACGGGTCCTAAAAAGTTTTACAGAACCTTTGCGTCGGATGGAAGGAAGTAAAAAACTTTGCTTACAACAGGCTTTGATACCTTTGGATTCTATCGATACGACGGACGAAGAAGCAGGATGCTTAGTCTGTACAGTAAGTTTTAGGCCGGAGCACGCGTCGTGTATTTTATACCTAACGATAAAACTTCCATCCTTGCAGTCAAAAGTTTGTGTCCATACGTAGCATGCGTGTCCCGTCCGAGTCCTCCCTTGTACGGAAACAGATATCGCATCTTTCCCAGGTGATTCTGTTAAACTTTGGGTAAACTTGTTAGTGTTCATGTTCTTTTTAATTGACGGCCGAACAATTAAAAAACGTCGGCGGAACGTCGGCATATAAATTGTCAAAATACACGGTCTCAATCCGGAGAATGAATGCTATCAGAATAAAGAATGACCGTGAAAGCCTTAAATCCGTAACGTAATAATAATAATTAGAATACGGATAAATAAAAACGAAAGACATACTTGTTTCCATTGACATCGGCGAACTGTAGAAAAATATATCTCGCTCTCATCGTTATTTTATCCGGCTCCAATCCCGGACCCCAAACGATCGTTTTCGACGAATCTACTTGGACGTTCCGCACCTCTTGACACGCAAGTAACAATAAAATCGACGCAAATATCATTCTTGCCAAGAGCATCGCTCGCGTTCGCGTAAAACCGAGGTACATACAGTATTTGTTTTTGAATCAATTCGATTCGGTTCGATAAGAGCGTACGTAGTACATAAAATCGAAACGTGACAACAACCGAGGAATCCGACTGAATACAGCTGAAGCTTATCGGGATCGTATATCGTATATGCAGGATGTTTTTTAAAAAGTGATTATGCTCCAGAAATGGTACATGTATTGCGTATACGTATACATCTACACGTAGATACGAATAAATAATCGGTAATTAGCAATGAAATTACTGGGACAGTCCCACCCACGATACGAACGAAAGAATGTAACGTGGACCGAGAATATCATTACAGTCAGTCATCATCGTCAAAGGATATTGTTGTTGCCATTGTTACATAGAAGCTAGCCAACTCGTCGAGTTCTGCTACAGTATACTGTAACTGTGGCCCTACACTGTTCCCTCCGTTCGTAGCATAATGACGTAGTGTCGTGCAGCAGATGATCCTCGTCCTTAGGTTATATTTGTTTACCAGAAATCATAGTGATCCTCAGTTCCATGTAGCTCTCGACGACTCGTTAAAGGGAAATTGATTTCAGTAAAATGCACGATGCAAATTTGAACCGTGCAACGGAGACGCGTCGAATTTTTCACCTACAAGACTCGCTCGGTTCTCTGCAGGTGGGAATCTGCTCGATTTGCGGCCGAGCCACTGGAAAGTGATGGAGAGAAATGACTTCGAAACGATCGAGATAATAGCAGTTTTGTTTCGACTCGCGAATCGAACGAATCAGGCACTTGACACACCGCCGCATATAGCGATAGACTGTTTCTAATAAACGCTTAAACGCCCAAAATGGAGTGTAATATCGACGACTTGCCGGACGTCCTGTTGGAGTACATTTTAAGTCTGATTCCGCCTTACAAGGATCTCGAGGAATGTAAATTGGTCTGCAAGAGGTGGTTCCGCGCCACGCAAAGTGCGTAAACTCTACTCGTTACACTTGCACGTTTGTACGAAGATCAACGATGCTTTTCCCCATTGCAGATGTGATACATCATAATAAGACCCACTTTCATAAATCTGTTGCCTACGGGTCGCTGCTCTGGAGCCTGTGCCCTCCCACGCAATGGACGTCTACGATCGCTAAGAGGCACTCGCATTCTGCGTGTACGTTCGAGAACTCGATGTACGTTTTCGGCGGGTGCACGGCTACTTGTACAACCTTTAACGATCTGTGGAGATTGGACTTGGACACGAGGACTTGGGTCAGACTGATTACCAAAGGAACCTACCCGTCTCCCAAAGCCTGTGCCACCATGCTCTATTACAAGAAAAACTTTATTTTATTTGGCGGATGGTCCCATCCGTCCCCATATCCTGTACATCAGGTAGATTTCGTCGAAAGATCGAAATCGATCGAAACAGAGTTTCGAGAGACGATTGACAATATATCCTCTTGTGCTTCTAGCAATGGAAATTGTTCAACGAACTGCACATGTACTCTATAGAAAATAACAAGTGGTTCGCTATCAGCACCCTGGAAGCACCTCCGCCCACTTCGGCGCATTCCGCGTCGATCCACAACAATCGTATGATCGTTTTCGGAGGTATATGTAACGGGTATAGGTAATATGTTTGAGTCACGGTCAACGTCCTTCGGTCGGCTTGATTCGAACGATATTCTCTTGTCTTGAGACAGATCCAATGACGTGTGGTGTTTGAACCTGGATTCGTACAGTTGGTACAAGCAACCCACTTCGAACGTGAAGCCGCAACCGCGTTACGGCCAGTCTCAGATCGAACTCGGGGACAAGCATCTCCTCGTGCTGGGTAAGCTCTTCTGAGATGGAATTTTTCGAATCAAGCGCGAATCCTCGTTTAAACTCGTTTAATCGGCACGCGAAAAAAATCAGGAGGTTGCACCGGGCCTAACGCTGCCATGAACGACGCTTGGCTATTGAAAATGGAAGGCACGACTTGGACTTGGAGGAAAGTAAATATGCACAATACCGAATGGGCACCGACGCGCATTTGGTGTCACCAAGCTTGCAAGGTAACGGGTAGAAAGAACTACCATTGCCGTCGTCGCAAATACTACGTACTCTTTTCATCTCGTAGGTGGGCAATTACGTCATCGTCCTTAGTATAAACAAGTGTCAGAACAAACCAAACGACATGAGCATATCGATGAAGAAAGTCACTGGCCAAGCTGCGCCTTCGTCCAGGGAAAGCAATTCGTCCCCTTTACACGTCCGGTACGACGAGACTCTCGTCGTGACTCTCGACAAACGAATTTAATCGAACTTTCGGTTTCAGACAGGGAAACGTGTCTACCGTAGACAGAGACGTGAACATCAATGGCCGGCGCGGGTCTTTCTCGGAGGCACCTGCACAGAGTCCGCGGCCGTCGCTTCAACATCTGAACTTTACGAAGAACGTGACGTTGTGCTACGACAATGTGTTGAGCATGGCCGCTTTTCGCGACGAGCCGTTGCGCAACAGCGGCAGCAACATTCATCGACAACGTCAACTGGAGTCGCTCCGTAGAATGGAGGAGAGCATTAGAAACCGGAGAACGCAATCGAAAGCCGCGAAGAAGCCGAAAAACACGCTGTCCATATTCGTGTTGGACATCAAGAACGTCCTGTGCGACGAGTGCAGTGCCTCGTGGATTCCTCTGAAGCACGACGGTCAGTCGGGCCCCAATGAAAGAATACTTTACTCGCTCGTGGCCGGTCGCGGAGAATTAATAGTATTCGGAGGTATCGGCAAAGAGCAAACGACTATGCAAAACCATCCGAACATGGACGAGCCCGAGGTATATAACGATCTCCATTTCATAAATCCTCCGAGATACGTTATTTAATGTCGTCTAACTAAAATAAAAGTTATAACTACGATATAAAAGTACTGTAAGAATATTTTGTGATATACATATAGGTTCCGTTCGTTTACGTACTCGCGCGAACAAAGTCTTTTTTCGTTGATCAGGAGCGATGATCGTTGGCTTGACAAATGTATATTAAAAGAGAGTCGTCTGATTTTATTACAATTCTGTTATTTACATGATTTTCGTCACGCGTTTCGCTTACGTGTGTTAATCGTCTTCGGCCTCGGCTGTTTTCAAACTACCAAACACTTGCGACGGAATAGTTTGCTTCTCGACAGGTATGTCTGAAAGTATGAGAGCACAGGTTTAAGAGAGAGAGACGAGAGAAAATACGTGTTTGTCGCTGCTAAACTGTCTAAATTTCTAAGCCACATCGCACACACGGTGGAACGTAATAAAGATCTGAATGTGTCGTAAGAGATTCTGCGCTCACCTCCCTCCGCGTCCCCTTCGTTCTCGACGACGTCGTCGATGTCGATGTCTATCTCGTCCGGGTTGTTCACCTGAGTTTCCGGCTTGCCGTCCTTTTCCGTCACGCCGCGAACAAACTTGATGCCCTCCTTGTACCCTGCAACGTTGTCTGCAACGCTTCACGATTAACTTTCGGCTCCGAAAGTAGAAGTAGAATACGTGTACATCGTGTAATAGAGCCTGAAAACGAACCTGTGGCCTGTGCCTTGCTGTCCAAAAGGCGCATCGCGTCCACCGGCACGTCGGACGGTGGATTCGACGCGTTGTTCAACATTTGCGCGGACATCATGTTCACCTGAGTATTGTACATGGCTTGAACGCTGCGCTTGATCCGAAGCATCTCGCGCATCGTGTCCTCGTTGCCGTGTCTCACCTCGAACTCTTTCCATATTTGCCAGAAATTCGACGTCACCTGATCGGAACGTAAGGGAGGCATGTTCAGAGACGAAACGTCGTCGATCGTTTACGAACTAACGGCAGTTTTGTACATACCCTCGGGTCGCAAATTTGACTGCAATGCGCGTATATGGCCCGGGCTCTGTCGACTTCTCCCAACTTGGTCTCCATTTCTGCGAACCGCAGGCACATTTCTCGCGTGTTGTCGTCGTTGAGCACCGCGATGGCCTTCTCGTAAATCTGTCTCGTCTTCGGCACGCCGTATATGTCCGCTGCTTTCTTTATGTATATGTTAAACATCTGCAAGACAAAACGCGTTGTCGATCATCTCGTGTCGTAGTTGCTAAATTAAATACCGGCGCTTCGGTACCTCGAATCGTTCTTCCGGTAGAACGGCGCTCGTTGCTCGTTCGTACACCGACATTGCGTGTCTAGCCAAACCGTGTTCCTCTTCCAACTTGGCGTACAGCAAGTACAAAGCTGCGACAGTGAAAGAGAATTAGCAACGTCGTTTCTTACGTACACGACGCCGCGAAGCGTCGCGCGACGTACACGATACCTTTGGCATATTTCGGGGGGCAGTGCTCCAGGCACTGTTCGAACAGATCTCGCGTTCGTTCCAGTTTGGTACCACCGTAACGTTTTAAAAATTTGGTGAGATAAGTGTTCCATATATCGTACACGTTTGGCCACTTGAAAAGAGCGATGCCTTTCTCATAAGCCTGGAAAAAAAAAAAAAAAATGGATGAACATCGTCAGGCCACGTAGTAATTTAAGTGTAGCGTTTCGACTACGTACTCTGAAGGCTTCTTCGAAATATTTATTCTCTTCTAAAAACAAGCCATAATTAATGATGATTTGTGGCGTCGCAATTTTCAAATCGATAATCTTGTCGTACACCGCTTTGCAGGTCTGAAACAATGAAATGTGAGATAAAGCTTAAAAGCGTAAAGCATAAAACTGTGATCGCTAAATGAAACATACCTTGAACGTGCCGAAACTCTCCTCCAAGTCGGCGTACATGGACCAAACTTTCAGAGATTTATACAATCTCATTTGAACGGTTTCCGTCTCGTCGTGATAGGCCACTTTACGGAACGGCATAGCCGTGGCTCGATGCATCAGCTTTAAAGCCTCTTTATAATTTCTGCACAGATACAATTGTCGTATTAATCGAAGAGCGTCTGTGAAGTCGGTGGAGAAAGACGGACGAGAAAGAAACGATACCCGTGTCTGATTTCCATCTCTGCCCATTCGCACCAGACGGAAGCGAGGTCGTCGACTTTCGTGTATGGAACGTGAGTCGCTTTCTCGAAAACTACTCGGGCGTCTGCTATCTGGCCGTTCTCTTCGTAAAATTTACCGAACTCGACCCACAAAGTGTGCAATTTACCCACGGCCAATTGCGGCTGCACGGTTTGCACCGCTTCCGTATACGTATTAATAATCTGAAAAGGAACAAACGGGCTGTCGAAATCGTTCAAAGTTAATTTACGGGATCGAACCAACAACTTTACCTCGTGCGGCTGTCCTTCGTAGAGTCTGACTCTCTTGTGCCATTCTTGTACGTTGTGAGGATTTTGTCTGAGCAACACGGAATTCAGAAGGAGCAATCGCCTCTCCATCAGATGTTCGAATCGCGCCAGTCTCAATTCCAGATCGATGTCGTCTGCAAACGTAATTACAGGCGATTAAAGGTCGCGTTAGTTTCAGACGACGAAACGGTTTTTCCGTACCGTCTTCGGTAGGATTCTTCGCTGCTTCTTCCATGCGCTTGCTGAGACTGAGTTCTTCGAACTGGGCATAAGCGTCGAAAACTTGGGTAAAATCTCTGACGGTAGTGACCGTTTGGATAGCTTCCTCGTAAATATCTCTTGCCTGTCGAAGAGAAACACATTCGACATCTTACGACTACCAAATCTGACGCTCAATTTCAAAGAAAGTTAATCGTTTGATACCCTTTCGAATAAACCGCTGCGAACGTAATAGTCCGCCAACGAATTCCACAAAGGACCCAACTGATCGGTGTAACGCCTCAACCCGCCCCTGATGATCGCGTCCACGTTGAGGGACTTGATCTTCGAAGGATTCTTGGATATCAAATCGCACAATTCGTTCCATAGTTGATGATTCGATTTTCCGTGCTTGGAAACGAAATCGTCTTGATTGACTATTTGTGCGAGCTTCACAGCTGCTTCGTCGAGCCTTTCGATGGATATCAAATACTCGATGTATTCCTCTGTATCTTCCGGAGCTAGCTAGAAACAAACGGATAACGCGTTACCGGGCGCGAGTCCGCGGCGTGAATCCGAGTAGCCGTACCTTGAGGTATCTCCTGAAAACTCTGACGGCAGTTTCGTAGACGTTATGCTTCTTTAAAAATTCGATGTACAACGGCCATATCCGATGGTGCTGCGTGATGGGAAGAGCTCTGAGCGCTCTGTCGAACACTTGACGAGTGCGAGTGATGTAACACTGTTCCGTCATTAATGTACAGTAATCCATCCAGATTCTGGGCATCTTGTGCATGAAGACCAGAGCACGTTCGAACGCGTTGTTCACATCTTCGTAAAGAGCGTCCGTTATACATCTCCCCTTCAACTGACTCACGCGCTGCCGCAGGTAGTTGTACCATAACTTGTAGCTAATAAAACCGAGCTGCGCTTTATAAAATGAACTCTGAAAGAAGACCAAGCAAACCTTACCTTCCGGGAAGCTCCTTCAACGCTCGTTCGTACACAATGTTCAAATTACTGCTCTTTGTGCTCCTCAAATGATCGATATAACGTTGCCAGTGTTTCACCGAATACGGATTTCGCAAGATTTCTTCTTCGTACGGTAAATCCTCCTCGTTCTAGAGCGAACGTAACAATGGGGACGTTAAACGAAACTGAACGAAAGGAAGAGAGCGTCGATACGACGAGTATACTTACGAAAACGTACAAGTTTCCATCCGGGTCCTTGCGTTCCAACATGTTTTCCAATTTTTCCAACTGTCTACGATTTATTTAACTCAACTGACGCGGCGCATTGGCAACGTTAAGTAGGCACGATTAAATATATCGCGTACGTAGGTTACTTTACACTGTTTTGATGCTGTCGCAGGCGGTACACTACTAGCCTAACCCTAACCAGTAGACACGCGGCTGACGCGGCCACGCTACTACGCGAATATGAACGTCAAGGTGGTTTTTCATGGTTTTTCATTGATAAATACTTGAACCTCTAACCTCTTGTCCTTATGGTTGCAAAGGAATTTATAAGAAGATCATCTAAACAAAATTATGAGATTCTGGACTGCATACAAAGAAGATGGAAAGAACTAGTGTGAAATAAGAAAAAGAAAGGGTGGAATGATTTAGTTGATTCATTAAGTAGAGCTAAGAATACTGATGCGATGTGGAGCAACATTAATAATCACTCAAAAAGGTCATTTGTAATAGATCGGCACAGAAATCATATCATGATAAGATAGAAGATGAATGCAAAGAAATAGAGAAGCTTGTAATATCTATGCTTTAATTGGTAAAAGGGATAAGATAATAGATTACGAAAAAGGTCTCCCCCAGAGGTCGATCCTAAGTCCCTTGCTATACAATTTGTATGTTTCAGACATTGGAAAGAGCTGGTCTAATAATGAAGGAGTTATACCTAGTTGTCCGATGTACACTGATGATATTGCAATCGTCGCATGGGATAATTCGAGGGAACAAGCGAGAATCAAATTAGAAGAGGCAATCGCAAAATTGATGGGAGAGCTAGTATGTAGAGGACTGCGCGTTAACGAGGAAAAAATACAGATAGCACATTTCGGAGTCTGTAGAGAAGGATCGATTTATCAAAAGCCAATTGTAATTCTGAACAGAAGAGTATTATGTCGCAGAGAGAATTAAAATTTTTAGGGATAAATATAGACAATAAGTTGCTGGCAAAATGAACTGTGTGTCAAGTACAAGAGCCATGTAATAGTAAGACCTAATAAGAAATCTTAAATACAAGGTCTNCGTTAAACGAAACTGAACGAAAGGAAGAGAGCGTCGATACGACGAGTATACTTACGAAAACGTACAAGTTTCCATCCGGGTCCTTGCGTTCCAACATGTTTTCCAATTTTTCCAACTGTCTACGATTTATTTAACTCAACTGACGCGGCGCATTGGCAACGTTAAGTAGGCACGATTAAATATATCGCGTACGCAGGTTACTTTACACTGTTTTGATGCTGTCGCAGGCGGTACACTACTAACCTAACCAGTAGACACGCGGCTGACGCGGCCACGCTACTACGCGAATATGAACGTGAAGGTGGTTTTTCATTGATAAATACTTGAACCTCTAACCTCTTGTCCTTATGGTTGCAAAGGAATTTATAAGAAGATATCATCTAAACAAAATTATGAGATTCTGGACTGCATACAAAGAAGATGGAAAGAACTAGTGTGAAATAAGAAAAAGAAAGGGTGGAATGATTTAGTTGATTCATTAAGTAGAGCTAAGAATACTGATGCGATGTGGAGCAACATTAAATCACTCAAAAAGGTCATTTGTAATAGATCGGCACCGAAATCATATCATGATAAGATAGAAGATGAATCCAAAGAAATAGAGAAGCTTGTAATATCTACGCTTTAATTGGTAAAAGGGATAAGATAATAGATTACAAAAAAGGTCTCCCCCAGAGGTCGATCCTAAGTCCCTTGCTATACGATTTGTATGTTTCAGACATTGGAAAGAGCTGGTCTAATAATGAAGGAGTTATACCTAGTTGTCCGACGTACACTGATGATATTGCAATCGTCGCATGGGATAACTCGAGGGAACAAGCGAGAATCAAATTAGAAGAGGCAATCGCAAAATTGATGGGAGAGCTAGTAAACGTGCGCGTTAACGAGGAAAAAATACATATAGCACATTTCGGAGTCTGTAGAGAAGGATCGATTTATCAAAAGCCAATTGTAATTCTGAACAGAAGAGTATTATGTCGCAGAGAGAATTAAAATTTTTAGGGATAAATATAGACAATAAGTTGCTGGCAAAATGAACTGTGTGTCAAGTACAAGAGCCATGTAATAGTAAGACCTAATAAGAAATCTTAAATACAAGGTCTGGGAAAAGTGGAAAAGAGAGCTGAGAATGATAGGAGAAGAAAAGAGACTTTACTATTTTGTAGGGAGAGTGTCTGTTATATAATCACAAAAGGAATTTATTATTTGATAATCTAGGGTGGTCTGTAGAAGAGATTCCTCCTATTGAGGAAATTATCCTAGCAGGAGATATGAGAAATATATTCGCGTTCAAAATTTAAAAATTAAAACGCGTTTTAAAAATTCAGGGATTCGAATTTAAGTAGTATGAGGTAATAGATTTAAAGATCTTTGGCAAATTAAACTATAGACCACGTTTTCAAAAGATTAGGATGCATTCCATATCGTAAGGCATCACGGAGAGAGGGGATATAGGAACGCGCAAGCGTTTGGATGAGTGTTGGAGTGGGTTATGTGTGAGAGGAGTGTATTATCAAGACTGTTCAAAGGTTTATATTTTTATAAACTTGATTTAATAATTTTATAACCAAAAATTGTGGGCTAGACGAACTTGGTTCACGAGCCCTTTCTATTTTCTATATACAATATAAATATTGGATTGAAAATAATGGATAATCAATCAATCGTTGTCCTCGTTGCTTCGAGTTTCACTGACTTTAAACAAATCGGCACGCTTCAAGGACCTGTAAAAACGTACTACGCGTATCATTTGTTTTAAGCTATTGGAATTCGGAACTTTGGAAGCAGAGCGTGCAGTATATAAGTAAAATGCATGCGCGCAAGACGTACGAACATATACATTAATGCACCCAGACGAGTAAACATGCAACCTGCGGTAGAAAATATTTTCAAACTAGTAAAGTTGATTTTAAAAAACGAAACGACGGTGTTTGAAAAGTGGTCGGGTCGCTTCTAAATCGTGCGAGACGTTCGAAACTCGAGATCTGTTCCGAATATTAACACTTCCCTCGGGTCAACGAGCTACTGTGTTTTGTAGTTGACGCAATAAGTTTATTCGGGCCGCGTAACTTGTCCCGTCGGTACAGTTTTTGTACGTCACAAAACGTCGTTCTGCATGGTTGTGTTTCCAACTTGTTATTCTTCCGATTAACGCAAGGTAATCGAGGGTTGAATCTGGCCAACGACGATCGCACCGTTTAACGAGATGCCTCGCAACCGTGCGAGCATCGCGTAACTTAGCAATTTTCGAAGTCGAGCTAATATAATGCCATTCCCGTGTCTTCTTCTTACCTTATCGGGTCATCCAGTGATACCTGTTACTTATAAGTATACGTTCGCCTGTGCACCGTACGACCGCGGTGTTCGACGGTTTCCCATTATTCTTTTAACAGAAACTCGAAATGCTCAAAGATTCGAGTTATAAGAGCATCTCGAAATATCGTACGTTTATAGATATCCGCAGAGGCATAGCTAAACGGTAAAATACCGTGCGACGCGTAACCGCAGATGTTCTAAACGTGTTCTTCGATCACGACTTTAAGCCGATTAGATGTCAGTCTCCGAGACGCTGTCATTAATTATATCCAATAACCATCGTGTTTTATACGAACGGTTAAATCCGCGAATAAGCTTTTGCGATTGTCGATAGGAGATGGAAGCTCGGCTTCTGTAGGAGCGAGCTCTGCGTCTCGTCTTTATTGCATTTCAATTGACATTTCGTCCTTTGTAGCAGGATTGTGCATTGAGAGATGGCGATGGATTTGGATCCAAACGATCCTGAAGTACGGTTGTCGCAATTTCTTTACGTCGGAAAGGAATACCCCGATTATCAACCTGGAAACTGGTTCGTTCACAATTACTTCTTGGCCAAGAACGTCCCGTCCATCGAAGAGTTGGCAGAGAACACCGAGAAACAATTGTTACCCGTTCAGATTATCACCAAAGTAAAAGTCCATTACCACGTTCTCAGATAAAAAAAAAAAGAAATATATATATGTATATATCCTACTTTGACGACGTAAAATTTCTTTCGCAGGCGTTTGAAACTAATCTCGTCCCGAATCCAGAAACGTTGGTGTTCGCCTTGGCCGTGTGCTGCAGGCAAACGAAGAGCGAGAGCTTGCGTCACGAGGCGTATGCGGCCTTGAACAAAATTTGCGCGTCGCCGCAACATTTTATTTTATTCATTAAATTCGCTTCTCAAATCAGTAAACAGAAGGAACTGGACGCGGCCGGTGGCTCGAAGCACGGATGGGGCCACGGCCTGAGGAAAGCTGTGAACAATTGGTATCTGTCGAAAACACCGATGGAATTGGCCAAGTGCGTCACGAGATACAAGGGTAGATACGGTTGGAAGCACAAAGACATCGTGAAATTGTCTCATCCCGTGGCCACTGATCCTGGTAGTCGTCCAAGTTCGTTTTACTCGCGTCGCTGCACGGTCTCATCGTTAATTATTAAACAGTGTGCCGTTGAACAGGGCTCGAGATCGTCCTCAAGTACGTAGTGCACGGTTTGAAGGAAGCGAAGGAGAAGAGAACGTCGAACGAAGATCAATCGGTCGGTGAGATCTTGGAATATATCGAGCGGGTCGAGGACTTTAAACGTTGCACGGACGAAGTTCGTGCGGCAGGACTTTTAGAGACGCACGGGTTAACGCTCGACCACGTACCTGGACACTTGTTAAAATCTAAGGAGGTACCAAACGACGAACATGAGAAAATGTCGATGCGGAGACGGATCAGCTGTGACGAACGGTTTTCAGGTGTGGAACGCGTTGATACCATCCATGAACTTGGTTCTGCTTCTGACCAATTTGCAAAGGATCCACAATCTCGAATTGTTGAAACCTAATTCGCCGACGGTCTCGAAGATAGTCGATCAGTTCACCGCTACGGAGAGCATCGCCCAAGACAAGGTTCACCCGGCTCTGGTGTTGGTCACGATCAGGGACTACGAGAACTCCGGGAAGTAAGTGACGATAGTTCGCGATTCCAATTTAGACGTTTCCTCGCGCTCGCTGTACGAGTAATTCCATTTTCCAGGCCGTTGACGTACGAGAAGAGGAAGGTCAAAGAACAGTTCGAGAAACCGTTACCCGTTCCGCCTAAACCAAATTCGAAGATCATCGACGCTCTCTATAAAATGTTGAATCTCTCGTTTAACGTAAGCGTAAAACGCGTCTTTCTAAATATTCCCGCTCGTCACGTCGATTTTATTTCACGCAGAACGTTCAACCGACCGGATTGCGTTACATGGTTACGATCAATATGAACAAAGTAATGTTGGAGACCCACTGTTGGCGCAGCGGTAACGTGAACGGCGCGGAAGCGGGTTGCATGATCGCACTCGCTCTCCTTCGCAGCGAGAAGCACGTCACCGTCGCGACATTCAAAAACGTCGGGATTCATACGGTGAACATCGACAAGACGGCCTCCTTCGGCCAGGCTATGAGGAGACTGCAGCAGATGCCCGTTGGAAACGTGAACCTGAGCAAACCGATGGCGTGGGCCGCGCACCAGAACAACAAGTACGACGTGTTCGTCAACGTCGTCGATCAAATATTCGAGAAATCCGACACGTCCGAGGAGGCTCTTCAAGCTTACAAAACGAAATTGAAACTTCCGAACACGAGGTGAGCGACGACGAATCAAATTGCACCGTTATCGAAGAAACACAGTATGAGAGGAGTACAGAGACATACAGATTCATATACATGTTTCCCGGTTGTCCTCAGGTTGATAAACTGTGCCGTATGCTCCTCCTCGACTTATCGCAAGGAGAAGACGAACAAGAGCATTTTATTGATAAACGGTTTCGACGCCAGCGTTCCCGTCGTCGTACAGGCTTTCGCCAAGTCCCTGTTCTAATCATCGACCCTCTCCGGCAAGTACCGCAATTAATCATTTGTTACGCTTTTAAAACGATCAACTTGATTTTTGAACGAGCGAACTTCGAGATCATCTTTACAAAATCGTCAATTAAGAAATACTTTACACATTTAGACTATCACATTCGTCAAAGGGGGGAAAAAAAAAGCTGATTGCCAATAATCTATTAATATTTACTAGTCCGATATTTATACGGTAGGCAGAGCGCATGCAACGGTCGAACCGGCTTCGACGAAGTACTTCAATGTTCGGTAATCGGTGACTCACTGTCGAGACGCGTCCGTCGTAAATTTACCGAGACGAGTATCGGTATGAATCTCGAGTCGTAAGTCTCGGCTGTCGGACAGAAACTTGCTACTGAAAATATTCTGTGAGGGCGTACACACGTGCCGAGAGAAAAAAAAGTTTTAATCTAAAGCTCTTCTGCATTGATGACATTAATAGTTTTAGTACAAATCCACTACTGCTCGCGAGAGATTCCAATTCCTTTTTTTATTCACGTCTGACAAAATATCGAAGAATGGATCGGCACTTAATTATCATTATAACTGGTAATAGTTATATATATTTATCGCTATTAGTAGTAATACTAACACGTCGACATTACTGATGATATCTACTGCATGTTTTTAGTACGTAGGATATAAGTAGCCGATATAACCTTTGATAATAATTTAATTTATCCTTAGAGAGTGGTCCAACAAATTATGTAAATATTTGTTTAATCGAACGATACACCGATGAACGAATCAATAATTAACAAAGGATATAAATGTGATACATCTGTGATCGACCATTTGATTAGATACAGAAAAAAATGTTTCAAACGTCACGGACCACTGTTTTACATTGTTTAGGAGACGCGGACGCGCGTCCAATAATTTATCGCTTCTCGTTTAATGAAATTAACACACGTGCAGTTGAATAAACGAAAAAAAAAAGAAAAAAACGTTAGGAATAAGACTGGAAATTAGATACGCGACGAGTATCTGAGGTAACGTAAGGTGCATTTTTCAAATGAACGGTGAGAGATACTTTTACTCGAATATTCGCCCGCTTGTTTCCATTGATTAGCAATGAAGCTTTCTGTACTCTCTCCCCGATAAGAATCTAATAGGTATATACGTAGATAGAACGCGATCTTTAGGACGAGATACATTTCGAGGACCGGCGCGCCTCTGGATGTTCGAATAAGAATTTAAAAAGAGGAATAAAAAAAAAAAAAAGAAAACGAATAGGACGTTGAAAATTTTCCCTCTGTGATACGCATTTAGCCCCAAAGAATATAGACTTACATTAGTATAATTTTACTGTTGTATTTCATATTTGCCATATCCAAAGTAAATACGACAAATACTGAATACCGCTACTAATATAATACTGTGATACAAAGTACATTGTTATCGTTCAAACTAGGGTGAAAAGATAGGAGCGAATACGTGAGCCAGAGGCGCGCCGCTTGTCTGCGTTCGTTTGTTGATTAGTATCTTTAGAGACGGAACGAGGGAACGACGGTATCCAAAGGGTACCGACGACAACAATTTCTGTTTCGATCCTTGAATTACCCGAAGCAAAGTCGTTTGGTTTTCGAAGCAAGAGGCGAGGCTCTTCTTAAAAAACTGATCACCCAGCGTGGATGTATTCTCAGGTCCGACGAAACGTTTAAATTAAGTGCTTATAATATTCACGTGTCCTTTGCAGCCCGGCGCGGTGATTCATGGGTCGATCGAACTATACTTGTACTACGTTAAAACGTAAACGCGTAAGAGGAAATTATTGTAAAGCGTTTCAACGATTTTCATTTATCGCCCGACGAGCATTATTACGAGAGCTCGTGCGTCGCGACACGTCTTCGGGGCATTGATTTCCGTATTTTCTCCGGACGCAATTTCTCCGCTGATTCGTCTCTCTGTCGCGCGGTCCGTTGATTGTTGCATTACCGGGGATCGACGTTCCGTCGAGGAACGTTCGCCTCGCGATTTTTAACCTCTCAGACACTACGCGCCACTGAATTCAATTGAAAATCGATTTACATTAGAATACAAACGATACACGAACACGATCTCTCTTACAATTATCCAGAATATATGCGCCACTATAGTGGCTTTCGCGGATGTCATCTGTTTGAACGGCGCGCTCGCTCACCGTTTGAATTAAACAATCGTTTTCACATATATATTGTTTTGCCTTCGCCATCGATTGACAATTATTTTAACAATGTATACAGTTTTGGATTTAAGGCTTTCACGGTTATTGTTTATTCTGATAGCANTCGACAGGAGAACTTCCTTCAAGACGTTCTCCAAATTTATTGCGCCATTTTGTGCACCGTGATAAAGCATGGCATATTCTCCTGATACTTGATACACGAACATCGGATACTCGGGATGAGCGTCCTTCGTCTNGAGTTGTCAAAAATACACGGTTTCAATCCGGAAGATGAATGCTATCAATGTATGTATACAGTCTTTTGTTTGTCTGCCAGTGTCAGGTATGAATTGTTGCCTCTTAAATTCAGCCGTGCCTAAGAGGTTAATATCGTTTGCGCGACGCGTCGCATAAAACTACATTTTACGAATCATAAGTTGTCGAAAATACTAGTATTTTTAGATAAATTTTCCGTAGTCAACGTTCACGGAGTTCTACGACGCGGTTGACAACAATTTTTTCGTACGAGATAAACGACCGTAGAAGAAACAGGCGAAGAAACATTGTAATAGTCGCGCGTTTAATTATACTGTCTCTACTCATTAAGAGTAATAGAACGTATGACGCTACATTTGTATTCGTAGCTTGTATTCACTGATATCACCTATATATAGGTAGAGAAGTAGCTTATCAATTATCGACCGTGCCCTTACCCGACGATCGAAAAGAAATCACGTTCATTCTCCGATTGTCACTTCGTAACTGCCATCTTTTTATTCTCAACAAATACGACTTGCAATTGTTTTAGAAGCGTCGAAGTGGCCGTTCTTCGAGCCACCGAGACCGGCAATAAATCTGCGTCCTCTTACGTTAGGTCCTCTTTCTGTTCTCGTCGGTCGTCCGTGTTTCTTTTCGAGCGTGTCGCGTGAGCCGGCACGCGTCGTCTATCGTAAAATACGTCCAAAACGTTAAAAAGAAAAAAAAACGAAAAATGAAAATGAAAGAAAAAAAGAGGAAGCGAGGGAACGTAGGAACAGCAAAACTACTTACACTGTCCGAGGGAAACGTGTACTACCACTCTTTTTTCAAGCCCACGGATTTTAGGTGAATGCTGTTCTCCATCCGTCTCGAACGAGAAACCATACATATGTTAAATGTGTTCATTCTAGTTAAAAAAAAAAAAAGGAAAAAGAAGAAGNGGAAACGTGTACTACCACTCTTTTTTCAAGCCCACGGATTTTAGGTGAACGCTGTTCTCCATCCGTCTCGAACGAGAAACCATATGTTAAATGTGTTCATTCTAGTTAAAAGAAAAAAGAAAAAGAAGAAGANAAAAAAAAAAAAGGAAAAAGAAGAAGAAAAGAAAAGGAGAAAACAATATTTACCTTGAAGGAGAACAACAAATTCCAGAGTAAAATTAAATAGCGTAATAGTAGGACGAGTCCGATGAGCGTACCGCGTATACAAAGTGTCGCGTTGCACGTTGGCCGCGTTCCAGCGTTTATCATTCGAAGAAAAACGGAGAAACGGTGTTTCGATCCGAGACGAGTTCAGTTTCCATTTGGGAAGCACAAATCTTTTATTTCGCGAACGTATATTTAATATAAATATTACATATTTGACGGGCTCGCCGTGTACGGGTCTCGCGGTGTATGTACGCGCGAGAGTAATAGCAACATGTTCCTTAAGATTAACGAGATATCCGAAGTGGGAAAAGAGAAGGGAAATTATTGTAATCGCATCGTTAGTGCATCACTCTGCGACGATCCGCAATAATAAAACTGCTCAATCTATCGCTTATGAAACTGTTCGAAGCAATGCCAAGAGAAACGGTGTAACACTTTATGTACAAAAATATATATACGGAAGTATACCTCGTTTATATCCCGAATACGGTTAACGGATTTCTAACGGAGTTGCACTAATCATGCCCGCGGACACGGAATAATTGAATAATTCGTGACTTACACAGAATGCCTACTTTTTGGCCTTACTTTTTTACAAAGCGAAAAGATGATGAAAGGAAAAGTACTCTAAACTTAACTAAATAGACATTCATCTTACATTTTTTAAATATACGTATAGGTGTCGGCTATTTATTATTTGTTTTTCGATAATAATTGACGCACACACAAATATCATATGTATGTACATGTATATATGTGTGTGTATCATGTATATATATATAAGGAAAACTATTGCGATTTTAATACGATTATATGTTTTATACTGATCAGTTAATGTGTATAAGAGAGAGAGAGAGAGACACGCCGTCTTTTGTTTTATGCGGTTGCGTTCGTTGATCGAAAATAGTATTACTGTCTCTCAATCACGTTTCACGGTTACTTCTGTATAAATTAAATAAAAGGTCGAATGCGCTATGAGCAAAAGTAACGATCGTAGGAAAATTCACCGCAGAATGTTCTACTATAGAAAATGGTTGTTAACGGAATTCTGACGTTATTTTTGTACCCGTGTGAAAAAAATATATTTAGTTACTGGATGGCTATACGAGCAAACAAGAATATCTGAAAGTTATGCGAGAGAGAATACGTAATATTACTATTATTATATCTGTTGACATCGTGTTTCGAGAAAGCAAGTACAATAGGCATTTAAAACTATAGCGAATCTGCGTCCTGTTTTTGTTATGAAATCAATTCACATCGAATAAAATTTGTTCCAAATCCATTTCTGCGACGTCTTCTTCTTCTTCACCTGTCCTCCTCGAACTTCGTACCGTTGTTCAAATGCAATTATCCCCTCTTTACTGAAAAAATGTTTATTTCCGTGATACTGATACATATGACGTTCACTCATACAGAACAGCTATATTGTACATGGTACCATATAGTTTCTCTACAGGCAGTAATAGGCGCAAGTGATATGATACGCACTTGCATAACATTCGCACGAATCGGCAGGCACCCATGTGCAACGTCTTAAACGCGAACCGCACAACATCTTACTTACTCGATTACATGTACCGGAACATACAAAACGATTAATTAAAATAAATTAACGCGCAGAATCATTTTCTGGAAACTAGTGAAGCTACTTCCAGTAAATATAAAATCCCTTCCATTAAGTATGCGCTCTTCGTTCCCGTCGAGAGGATCGCGATGACTGTTATACGTTATACGACAAGCACGCTGGCAGACCGTCGCGCGGAACTACCCGACCTCGGCTCCGATGCAACTTAACGAATAACGAACGTCCGTCGATCAGTCTTTTTTTTATATTTGACGTATCAACGACGTGCTCGATCTCTGCAGCGTTTGCACGAGACAGTGGTAATTCAGTCTAAGTTAGGACGAACATACGAGTACTGATCGGTTTCTAGTTAAAGCTCGTCCTTCAGATCTTCGTCCTCGCCGCCGGTCGGCGGGACTCCGCCGCCCGCGCCCTGGTACAGTTTGGCGATGATAGGCTGAACGATGTCGGTGAGCTCTTTCTTCTGCTTCTTGTACTCCTCGGGATCCGTGTCCGGGTTCTCCTCCAGCCACTTGATCTTCTCGTCGATGGCTTCCTCCATTTTCGTCTTGTCGGAATCGCTGACCTTCGAACCGAGCTTCTCCTTGTCGGCCAACTGGTTCTTCAACGAGTACGCGTACGACTCCAGTTCGTTCCGCGCCTCCACTCGCTCCTTCAATTTCTTGTCGTCGTCCGCGAATTTCTCGGCGTCCTTTATCATCCTCTCGATGTCGTCGGGAGTGAGCCGGTTCTGATCGTTGGTAATGACGATCTTCTCGCGGTTGCCCGTTCCCTTGTCCTCGGCGGACACCTGAAGAATGCCGTTCGCGTCGATCTCGAACGTGACCTCGATCTGCGGTATTCCTCGCGGAGCAGGTGGGATGCCGGTGAGGTCGAATTTGCCGAGGAGGTGGTTGTCCTTTGTCATCGGACGTTCGCCTTCGTACACCTGGATGGTCACCGTGTGCTGGTTGTCCGACGCGGTCGAGAAGATTTGCGATTTCTTGGTCGGGATCACGGTGTTTCTGTAAGGCAACGAGAACGTTTATTTCCATGTACGAGAGTAACGATGCGACCGATCGAAGAGGCATTCGCTTACCTTGGGATGAGTTTAGTCATAACTCCACCGACGGTTTCGATACCCATGGTGAGCGGGTTGACGTCCAAGAGGACGATGGCGTCCGTGTCTTGTTCGCCGGAGAGCACGCCCGCTTGTACGGCGGCGCCGTACGCGACAGCCTCGTCGGGATTGATGCCCCGAGACGGTTCCTTACCGCCGAAGAACTCCTTCACCAGTTGTTGAACCTTGGGAATCCTGGTCGAACCACCGACGAGCACGATCTCGTGTATATCTTTCTTGTTCATGTCGGAATCTTCCAAGACCTTTTGCACGGGCTTCAAAGTGCTGCGGAAGAGATCCATGTTCAGTTCCTCGAATTTGGCACGTGTCAACGTCTCGGAGAAATCTTCGCCCTCGAAGAACGACTCGATTTCGATCCTCGCCTGCGAACACACGAAAAGATCTGTTTACGGACGAAATTCTTTTAAAGACGGCCGATCGGGAGGTCCGCTCGCGAGACGTACTTGGTGACTGACGCTGAGCGCTCTCTTGGCTTTCTCGACTTCGCGACGCAGCTTTTGCAGAGCTCTACTGTCCTTGCGGATGTCCTTTCCTTTCTTCTTCTTGTACAGTTTGATAAAGTGATCCATCACGCGCTGATCGAAATCTTCGCCACCCAAGTGAGTGTCGCCGCTCGTCGCCACGACTTCGAACACTCCGTTGTCGATGGTGAGCAAGCTGACGTCGAAAGTGCCACCGCCGAGATCAAAGACCAACACGTTCTTCTCTCCGTCCTTCTTGTCCAAACCGTAGGCTATCGCGGCGGCCGTCGGCTCGTTGATGATCCTCATGACGACGAGTCCGGAAATTGTGCCCGCGTCTTTCGTGGCCTGCGCGACAAACATTCAATCGGTCAGTGAACATAAAAACCGAACGTGACTCTCATCGAGCACACGTTCCGCGCTTACCTGTCTTTGCGCGTCGTTGAAGTAAGCCGGCACGGTGACCACGGCGTGAGTGACTTTCTTGCCCAAATACGCTTCCGCCGTTTCCTTCATTTTACCGAGCACCATGGCGGAGATCTCTTCCGGTGCAAATATTTTGTCTTCACCGGTAATCGCCACCCTTATGTGCGGCTTGTTGTTCTTCTCGACCACTTTAAACGGGAAGAACTTGATGTCGCGTTGGACAGTAGGATCGGACCATTCCCTTCCTATTAATCTCTTGGCGTCGAAAACTGTGTTCTCCGGGTTCGTGGTCAACTGATTCTTTGCAGCATCTCCGATCAAACGTTCCCCGTCAACGGTGAACGCCACGTAGGAAGGCGTGATCCTGTTTCCCTGGTCATTGGCTATGATCTCCGCTCTGCCATTTTTGTAAACTCCAACGCTGACAAAAAATAGATTAACGTTTAAAGTGTTGGTCGAGGTTTCTAAAGATGTCGCATTACAGCGAACCGACGGCCGGTGGACGCTCCTCACCGACACACCCCGACCGCCTTTTGTTAAATATTATTTTACTTACCATGAATACGTCGTGCCCAAATCAATTCCAATGACAGTACCAATATCTTCCTTCTGCTTTCCTTCGTTCGCGAAAGCAAAGGCCACTAAGCCTAGTAAAAGCAGAGCTTTAGCTCCCTTCATTTTTCTCTTCTGTATATCTGAATACACTCCTGTAATATAAGAATGTAGTAATTAAATTTATTCACGGCTTACCTATGATAGCNACCATGGCGGAGATCTCTTCCGGTGCAAATATTTTGTCTTCACCGGTAACCGCCACCCTTATGTGCGGCTTGTTGTTCTTCTCGACCACTTTAAACGGGAAGAATTTGATGTCGCGTTGGACAGTAGGATCGGACCATTCCCTGCCTATTAATCTCTTGGCGTCGAAAACTGTGTTCTCCGGGTTCGTGGTCAACTGATTCTTTGCAGCATCTCCGATCAAACGTTCCCCGTCAATGGTGAACGCCACGTAGGAAGGAGTGATCCTGTTTCCCTGGTCATTGGCTATGATCTCCGCTCTGCCATTTTTATAAACTCCAACGCTGACAAAAAATAGATTAACGTTTAAAGTATTGGTCGAGGTTCCTAAAGATGTCGCAGGACAGCGAACCGACGGCCAGTGGACGCTCCTCACCGACACACCCCGACCGCCATTTGTTAAATATTATTTTACTTACCACGAATACGTTGTGCCCAAATCAATTCCAATGACAGTACCAATATCTTCCTTCTGCTTTCCTTCGTTCGCGAAAGCAAAGGCCACTAAGCCTAGTAAAAGCAGAGCTTTAGCTCCCTTCATTTTTCTCTTCTGTATATCTGAATACACTCCTGTAATATAAGAATGTAGTAATTAAATTTATTCACGGCTTACCTATGATAGCCACTTTATCAAAAGCGGGACAAAAGTGGCTCTTTTCTCACGCATATACTTTATTCCCGGATACGCGGGAGACAGAGTACTTTGTCTCCCTCATACGCGGGAATAAAATACTCTTCGCGATTTACTTGTAGTGTTCGAACGAGACTCGTGCCCGACACGTACACACCACGACATTCCACGGTATGGAAATTTCTAGTACGGACGTACGCAGAATAATGAAGATTTCTTCCAATAATTGATGAAAATTTTAACGACACGTGTATATGACATCGTCATCCGTGCACGGTCAATTGGAAAACCGAGACAAGATTGTTCGTCATGGATAATTACTTGATTCCGGCAAACATATTCCGACATGTATACATCGTGCCGCACAAGACGTTTGACTATTATTAAGTGTGACAAGAACTAAGATCAACGCACGAACAACGACCGAGCACGTTCCAGAGAAATTGAACGAGTACAATCTGCTTGAAATAGAATACAACAGAGGAGAATTACAATTTTAATACGTGGCAGATAACGAAGTACGTGGATACATGCTCGGGGTCCCATTGAAATTTCAAACTCGAATCGATTCCTTGCCCGATGGTTAACATTCTCCCGATTAAATTAATCCACGTCACGGTGATCTGTACTTACCGTGTATGAAATTATTATATACACCGCTTTAACAAGTAAAAAACTTGGTTACTCTTCGAACGAACTTCCCAACGAGAACAACCAGGAATGACTGACGACGGCGGTCTGGATACCGGGATATTAACGAAGCGAATTCGTCGTGGCCTGCGTCGATTGGTCGAGAATCGCCAGTGCCAGGGGAAAGGCGAGAGACGATTAGTCGAGCCAGATACAGTTGGCCGGTACCGATAGGCCCACGTCACAATGATACCGTTCTTCTGGAAAATTCGAGTAGGTGCAGATCCACCGTCGAAATTAATTTCTCCCGCTCGTTAAAATAAGAAAACGAATCCTGATTTTTCTCGATCACAGTATTATCTGGGCCAGAGACATGCAAGATATCTCTCTTTTTTTAACAAATAATCGCGTCAGTTTTCGGTGATTCTGACGCAACGTACGACACACGTGCCGTGAAGCCTAACGCAATACCTACACGTCTAATACGTTTTCTGCTTTCCGATTGTAAAAACTAAACTATATCTTTACGATTTTAGAAGGTTTTATTCAATTCCTCGTTACAAAAGTTGTACTCGATCTGCTTGGCTCTACAGCGTAGCTCCGAATGCCAGGGAAAACGCCCTGATCCTTGTGGCTAGCTCCTTTTTCCTCCTCAGACATAAACGTCCAAGCCCTTATTTCGTGGCCTAAACATTCGCCAGGTCCTTACCATTCCGTCACCCACTGCTTACACGATTACTCGTTCACGTGATGACGATCGTCTCTCATTTTAATTCAAAGATTTGGTAAAAAGAACTTGATGCATTTCCACTGCTACATTTTAATTTTATTTGTAGCACCAGATACCATTTAATTCATTAATTTAATTATACTTAATCGCATCGCGAGAATTCTGCTAGTATTTACTTTTTGGCTGTAACATGTCTAAAATCAAAGGTGTAATAGAGGACGTACAAATCTTTGTCATTGGCTTGGACACGTTTGGTAAAAAATTCGATCTTACCAGCCTTAGCGTAGGCGAGAGCGACGTCTGAAATTCGCTCGATGCTAGCTCTGTTGTTCAGAGTACCGTCTTCGTTTAAAATTCCACAATGCCCGTGAATAGTGTAAGGGCACAAGCAAACGTCGCATGCTACCAGTAACTCCGGGAACCATTGTCTTATCAACGGTACAGCTTGCATAATAGGATTTTTCGCGCTGTCCGCGGAACTCGCTACGTAGTCCTATCAACGATCATATTTCATGAACAGTCTGATACCAAATTTGCCTCGTAAGGAGGTTCACCTTTTTCAAGTGTTTCGACACTCCAAACAGCAGTATAGACTGCAGCCCTTTCGAAACCAGCGGTTGTAACATTTTTCGCAATTGATTGATGCCATGTCTAAAAACGCCTGGCATACTAGCAATCGTCTCCTTGGCATCTTCTTCATCTCTGTTTACCGTCAGAACGAAATCCTCGGTCAATATTACGTAAATGATTATTTTCAATTGCGCGCCCAAAAATTTGTACACTGTATGCGGGACCAGTTTAACGCCGATCAAACGTTATTACCGATACTATTTATTATTCGCGCAGTATCAACAGGCGACGATGCGTAGGCCCTCGTGCATGTGTATAGAAGACGCACAACGAGCACACAAGCGGTAGATTATGAATTGTACTTACGCGACGAAGATCGGGTACATGAGATTGTTCACTGTAATTTCCACGTTCGGCGATTGCCATTGTCTCAGAGCGGGGTGAAAAATGCCGCTGTGAAGGGTATGTTTCGCTTTCACGTCAGTCATCCCGATCGTGTAAAATAGACTCGTGGTTCGTGCAAACGTTGTGCCTCGCCAGCGATTGAACCTAGCCTGTACGCCCGTACCTTTTCGCTCCCCAGTTTCCCCTCCGGCCTCAGTTACCTGGTTCTACTTTCACTATTTTCTACTCGTCTTATCTCGAACACTGTAAGAATCATTTGTCACTGACAAAATCGGATACGCGAGTAATCTTGACGCGGCCCGTACATTTTACGCGGTCGTTTCACGTTTCCGAACCCGGAACGAGTTAAACGAATTCGAAAAGAAATTATTAAATCGTGTTAATTATTTCGTCGAAAATGCAGTTTATATTTTTCGCAGCTAGACCAAATCGGACTGCATACTCACGTATCGCTACTATTTCCCCGTAGACCGAGTTCTCATCTGAATTGTAAACCGATTATCAGCATGACAAGCTAAAAGATCAACGATTTCACGATTCCACACAGGAATTTAGTTCGTATTGTGTTCGTAGTTTCAAAAATATCTGTTTTGCCGAAACGCATTTGTTCGACCGTATTAGATCGTTCATAGACTAGTTATATAATAATTCGTGAGTATATACGTGCAGTAAATATTATACAATTTCAATGCTCATTATTATTTCGAGTTTCGTAATTGCGCGCGTCATTAAAATCGCGATAATGCGACTATCGTTGAAAAGCCTATCAGTTGGATAGTGAAATTTGCTTTCGGCAAGCGTTGAGCCGTCGACGACGCATTGATATACTTATGAAAGGGTATGTGGCAAGTACAGAGCGACGAGAGACGATGTCCGAATTTCTTTTTAACTCCAGAGTCCACACTTTTATATGTAATATCGCGTGGAAAGGAGTCGATGATATTTAGTTAAAAAAATACGTGTATTGTAGTGATATATACAAAAACTACATAGTCATACAATAAGTGATCGGGTATGTACACCGCTCGAGTGCAAACTCGCCGTCGTTCGTATAAGGCTTTTCAAATAGTACCTGGTATGTGAACTTCGACAGTGGCCTCTGTAACCAGTTGCTCGTCAACGGTAGAGATCGTCGATCCACGTCTCTCTTCGTCTATTACGTGTTCTAGAAGTAATCAGTAATTGATTGAAGAATTCTGAGAATCAGACAGACCGGGGCTCGCGAAAGTGTTTGAACTCATTGATTTGCGAGCCGCCGTACGTTCGGGAGTACTTTGAGTCCTACCTGCACATTCTTTATCACAATCCAACAATCTTTGTTTGTCGTAAAACTGCTTCATGTTGAGTTCTATGAGTTTGGGTCCGAATATCCAGTATCCCAGGCATCCTCCCAGCACAATGGCAACGTTTATGTATACATTGTACGTCATTACAGCTAACATTAAGAGGTAGCTCAGAAACGTGTGTACAGACCAGTGAAACACTTGGAAGCACCACGCAGACCATTTCATACTGACAAAGTAAGATGCAACGTAAATACGTCGGTCTACAATTAAATTAAATCGCTCCTTTGATTACAAAGATTAATGTACCAATGTATAGAAGCGTTCGGCCCAACGGATCTCGGCAGTATTTTAGACAACAGGCAGGAGCGCTCCGACACGCTCGTACTTTGCAAAACGATTACGCTGTTCTGCCTCAGCTTGATTTGTAAAATTTTCATGCTCTCGTACAGTATCGCGAGCGCGAGCAGACCCAGGCATGTGCAGAAGAAGCTCGCCGTCGTAGTGACATAGTACCCTGGTAAAAGGAACTCGCCTAGATTATGTCCAAACCAAAAGGACGTGTGCATCTATAAAAGGAGGGACAGAGTGACATGCAAAAGAACTGATGGAAACAAAATTAATTACGTGAAGTCGTACGTACTGTGATACGTTTATGTACAATTGTTCCGGCGTGGTACAATGAAATTTGCGGTGGTCGAATTGATAAGGATCGTAATGTGTGATACTGCACCGCGCCATAGTACCTAGCTTTACCCAATTCTTGATTAATGATACATCGCATACGTGCATACAAGCGCTATTTACGGTTACCTGATAACGCGACGAGGGTTCGTTTGACGTTTCATAAACATTCGCATAGTTTTCATTACAAACTTGTTGTGCAGAACGCCATAACGGTAGCGCGCGATTCGATAGTCTCGAGTTTAGACCGTCGAGAGTCATACATACACGTACGCGACGCGTATTTCGACAAACCCAGATTTCACGGCGAACGTATATACGCGTCGTCGTATGTAATAAAATAACAGAACATATCACAATTCCAAGTGCAGCATATAAAAAAATGTGAGATCTAAATAGTGAACCCTTCTACTTTATATATCGTTCAAAGTTGCTAAGAGACAGCCGAGTCACGTGATCCTAATTGCAACGTAAATCCTTTTTTTGTATAATCATGTGCAATTGCGGAAGAAAATTGTTGCCAAAGTAAAAGTGAACCGAGAGGCAAGATGCGATTTTCTTTTTAACAAAACTCGGGACGGAGACACGGGACATCTCTAATCGGCGTTGCTCGTCGGGAATATCATTGATCGTTCATTGGCCAACGAAGCGCGTGAAAGAGGCAGTTTCCGCGAACGATTTCTAAATAACCGTAGAAAATATCGTGACGATTGACATGGACGTTTGTCGGACGTCGAGTTTCGAAATTGTGTCGGCACCGCGCAAAAGACTGGACGCGATCCGAGTCGGAAAGGTTTAAAAATAAGAGAGAGGAATTTGAGATATCCGTAAAAAGGGGCCGGAAGGTGGCGGATGGAATAAAGTACGGCAGCGCTATCTGCATCGTTGGGACGAGCAAGCGTGGCTAATCAAAGCACCAAAAGGTAAGCCGTAAAAGGCTGTTTATTTTTGGGTTTTCGTTCGTCGTACGAGGCTTTTTCTCGAGTAATGTGTTTCCTGGCCGTGTCGGACTGTACATCGTGTTTGAAAATCAGTTGACGAAGCAGCAATGACCACGAACACGTAGGTGAACCCGTCGGACGGACCGTAACGTCGAGCATTTTGTCTAGTAAAATGAAAACTCCATTTATACTCCCCTCGCTCTGAACTACTCCCCATGGCCAGCCACCCGTTGCCGTTGGCGCCTTTCTCACCAACTGCCAAGCGTGCACCGAAACCACGGCCCCAGTCTGTGTGCGCGCGTGCATAATATACAGAACACCGGAGATTCGGGAACTTTTTTGCGCACGTACCTTTACGCGTTGCATATACACACTTACACGCGAAACCGAAAAGCACCGAAACCTGCGCTCTTTTATCGCGGTGATCGGCCCCGCTCTCCGACAAGCCCCGATCCGCCACGGGAACATTTCTACCACAGTTTTTTATTCATAGGAAAATGAGCAGCTCCGAGGAGGTATCTTGGATTTCGTGGTTCTGCAATCTTAGGGGTAATGAATTTTTCTGCGAGGTAAGTGAACGTTCGCCGCTACGACACCTCACCCCGATCGTGCTCTCGTCTATTTTAACCTGCATCACTATTTTGAGACCGAACGTTTTCCCGTTATCGAGCAATTAAACAACGTCTCGTCGTTGCGTAGGAGTTACCTTTTGTTTCTACGCAACGTTCCGTTCCGCGTCGGCCGACGCGAGACGTAGATTTTTTTTTTTCGTCATTGTTCCCCGTCGTCCCGTGGTTTCTGCGTGGTGGTAGAGCGAGACGGTCGTCCGTCGGACTTACCCCCGGTAAACTTTTCCAGGTCGACGAGGACTACATTCAGGACAAGTTTAATTTGACCGGGCTGAACGAGCAAGTACCACATTATAGGCAAGCATTAGATATGATTCTTGACCTCGAACCTGGTAAATATATTATTTGTGGCTCGCCAGAAAATATCAAAGTACTCTTAAGCGTATTTGTATTCCGTAGATGAGGAATTGGATGGCCATCAGAATCAACCTGNTAGTAACAGTTATCGTTTGAATTGTAACATTATCCTCGAGTGACATTCGTATCGTATCGTATTGTATATGGATACGCATGTGACACATGTTTACCTTTTTCTGTTGTTGCATATGCGGTCAGTGCGATTGAATTAGATTTGGCAATAATGTCAGATCTATCGGGGAGCAGGAAGTCGACGTTAACCAACAATTCGCATGCCAGTTCGCGTCCAAAATTTCAACCGTTGCGCGTGAAGGAACTGTTGCATTTTTGCGAGAGCGACGACGACGAGAGCGAAGATAAAACACAAGGTACCGACAGTGAATCGGATTCCGACGATCCTCAACCGCTGCCGCAGGACGACGATGTTCAAGTTCGTGGGGACGACAACGATAGAGAACAGGCCGACGAGTCGGCAGGAATCTCTCGTGCTCGACGTACGGTCGTCTCCCCAGACCCCGGAGAGCCCGTCTCGGTCTTAGTCGGAACTGAAACATGTAAGCCAGAAAGTAAGTCTTTCGACCAATGCAAGAGACACGTGAGCTGTGAACAATCTGTTCAGGTGCAATCGGACATTGAGAATCGTGCGCAGGAAAAGATTTTTCAGTCGGAACAAAGGAGTAGACACGTCGACGATGTTAGATGGCAATCGAGTCAGGATCAATTGTATAATAATCAAGTTCAATCCGTGGATCAAGCCTTTTATAGAAAGAGCAGCAGCAGCAACGAACCCGTTGTCGCTGCGCCGTCTGGAATATATCACTACCAGAATGCGAGCTCGAAGAGAGAAACGTTGGAGTCGAGGGCGAACGAGGACAAAGCACACGAGAACGTTTCTTCTACCAAATCGGATCCAGGGACATTTGTAAATCACGTCAATCCGTGGACCTTGCAAACGCCTCTGAAATTTGCACCGGTGAACCCTGTACATCCGGACCCTTGTTTCTCCCGCAGGAATATTAATCAGACTCCGCAAAACAGGTCGTCGGACATACCTAGAAGCCACGGGATGACTCCGTCTACAGTTTTATGTAACTGGACTCAAGGCAATTCGAAACAGACTCCGCTTCAAACTAGGAGTATCAACTTCAAGGATTCGATTCAAACTCCGAAGAATACTTGTTACTTTACACCGACCATAACGAGAACCGAGAAACCATCATACTTTAGTAAAGAAGTCAGGAAGCCTTTGGTAGACGCGGGATGTTTCGCGCAAAACAGTGTTCCTCCTAACAGGCATTTATTCCAAGGACCTCAGGTTTCAAAGGCAAACGAAGAGACGTGTAAAAACGTAATTAAAACAAGTGTATCCAGACAAACGGCAGAGACATTGGAAAACGTGCGTCCAGAGTCAGATATCAACGATAGATTAAGAGAAACTAAACTTTCAAATGTAGAGAATACGATAGTAGATAAGAAAGCAATGAGAAGCGGGTCCAGCGGTCAATCCGTCGTTCACTCCGCCAAGGAGAGCAGGGGGGAAGCGTCGATACCGGGGCATAATCATCCACAGAATCAACGTTCAGAAGCTGGTGGTCAAAGTCAGCAGGAAGAATTGAAAAAGATTGTAGACAACGTGTCGAACGTACAATTTTCAATGCCGTCGAACATACCCAAATCGAGGCAGAGTAAAACTCTTTTCGTGAAAGGAAGGGAGNGAGAGACAAAAAAAAAACACGGTACACATTTAAGACGATCACCGACGCGCGACAGTGCCCGGTGTCAATTACGATCGAGTTATATCTGCTTAGAGGCGGTCTGCGTCTCCGCGATTGCTGCCTAAAGACGATCGGAAATGTCCCAGATCAAAGGAGCAGCTAGCAGAGCGGACACACAGTTATTTGTTATTGAAAATATAATTTAATTTAATCGTGGATCAAACGTGGAAACAACTTATTTATAAATGATTTATCTCAATGAAATATTAAGCTCGGATAAACGGAATACACGAAATAAGTTTAAAAGCCAAGACTGCATACTATTCTTTAAAACCTGGTTTTGTATACCGGTTTGAAAGCATATTCATACGACGTTTAGCAAGCAGAACCAGAGAAATCTAGACGCTTTCCGAGTATGGTATTTAATGTAAAAGCAGTGCATATTTTAATATAGGCGAAATATTAATATCGTTGTTTTATTACTGACGACACCTAGAGCTGTTCGAAATTATTTGTATTACGACAAATAAGTTATACGCGTATACGTACTTCTGAACAGATTTTTAAAACGAGTACTGTATATTCAAACGGAATTAAAACTATTTAAAAGAAGATTGCATTCGAAGTGATCGACGACAATATATTTCCTGTAAAGTTTACGTATTCGAAAACGTTTTCGACGAAGTCGATGCGAGCCCTCGGCGTCGATGTGCAGATTAAAAATTATCGAATCGAATCGCGCGGAGAAAGAACATGTATTTACAGTTTCTGTAAAACGTAGTTTAGTCAGAGTCCCAGCATTTCTGATGTTCAGGATCAATTTATCAGTAAATGAATTATACTTACCATTTACACGTATTGTTTTTTTAACAATCGTTTATATCACACTATTTTTCCATATATTCATTGTATATAATGTAAAACGCGAGTCACTTATTACTACCGCAATTCGCAATGATGCGAACTGCCAAGACGGAGACATCATTTTTATGTTAACTCGTATGTTGTATTAATTTAACAATAAAAGAAATATAAGTACAATTTGAAAAAGCGCAGAACTTGGAACAATACCGATGCCAGTTTGTGAAATATTCCTAGACGAAGAGGAAGTCGATGATGATGAGTTGCACGCCGCATGCTCCGCGTGCTGCAAGCTGCAACACTGTCGCCGTCCACCAATCGAGGGGCCTCCTTAGAATTTGAATTTAATGACGTAAGCGAAAACCAGTAAAATGGTACGAATCAAACAGTTCTGAATCGCAAAATATCAGTCGTGCGGTTCGATGAATACGAATGTTTCCTTCGAAGCTCGATGTTTCGAACGATAACGTTTAATGTAATTTGCATCGCACGTTGTCGGACGTTCACCGAGAGCTGATCCGGCGAGCATCGTCGTCCGAGTAACTTTCGAAAC